>JAHHZJ010003244.1:0-22960 GCA_021437245.1 Aegilops speltoides
AACATCCACAAGCAGCGTTTGGGGTTCAGCACTGCTGGCGGTGCATTAAGGACATAAGCTTTCTCTTGTCCGCATAATCGCTCTGTCAACTTTCAACTATATTTTCTCTAGGAACATATCTAAGCGGTGGAACTAAAGCGCGAGCTTCGACATAATTTGCAAAGATCTTTTGACTATGTTAGGATAATTAAGTTCATCTTATGAACTCCCACTTAGATAGACATCCTCACGGTCATCTAAGTGATTACATGATCCAAGTCAACTAGCCGTGTCCGATCATCACGTGAGGCGGACTAGTCATCATCGGTGAACATCTTCATGTTGATCGTATCTACTATCGACTCATGCTCGACCTTTCGGTCTCCGTGTTCGAGGCCATATGCACGCACATGCTAGGCTCGTCAAGTTAACCCCAAGTGTTTTATTTGTGTAAAACTGTCTTACACCGTTGTATGTGAGCGTAAGAATCCATCACACCGATCATCACGTGGTGCTTAGAAGCGACGAACTATGTAGCGGTGCCTGATCGAGGAGAACACTTCTTGAAATTTTGTAAGGATCATCTTATTTACTACCGTCGTCCTAAGTAAACAAGATGCATAAACATGATAAACATCACATGCAATCAAATAGTGACATGATATGGCCAATATCATTTTGCTCCTTTGATCTCCATCTTGAGGCTCCATGATCATCATCGTCACGGCATGACACCATGATCTCCATCATCATGATCTCCATCATCGTGTCTCCATGAAGTTGTCTAGCCAACTTATTACTTCTACTACTATGGCTACGGTTAGCAATAAAGTAAAGTAATTACATGGCGTTGTTAAATGACACGCCAGGTCATACAATAAATTAAGACAACTCCTATGGCTCCTGCGGTTGTCATACTCATCGACATGCAAGTCGTGAATCCTATTACAAGAACATGATCAATCTCATACATCACATATCATTCATCACATTCATCTTGGCCATATCACATCACATAGCATACCTGCAAAAACAAGTTAGGCGTCCTCTAATTGTTGTTTGCATGTTTCTGATAAGCTGCTATGGGTTTCTAGCAAACGTTTCTTACCTCATAAAACCACAACGTGATATGCCAATTGCTATTTACCCTTCATAAGGACCCTTTTCATCGAATCCGTTCCGACTAAAGTGGGAGGCGGCACCGCTAGCCACCTTATGCGAAGTGCATGTCAATCGATGGAACTTGTCTCACGTAAAATGCGTGTAAGGTCGGTCCGGGCGCTTCATCCCACAATACCGTCGAAACAAGATTGGACTAGTAACGGTAAGCATATTGAACAACATCAGCGCCCACAACTACTTTGTGTTCTACTCGTGCAAAGAATCTCGCAATAGACCTAGCTCATGATGCCTTTGTTGGGGAGCGTAGCAGAAATTCAAAAATATTCTCGCATCACCAAGATCTATCTATGGAGAAACCAGCAGCGAGTAGAAAGAGAGTGCATCTACATACCCTTGTAGATCGCTAAGCGGAGCGTTCAAGTGAGCAGGGTTGATGGAGTCGTAC
Organism: Aegilops speltoides; assembly: GCA_021437245.1. NCBI lineage: Eukaryota > Viridiplantae > Streptophyta > Magnoliopsida > Poales > Poaceae > Aegilops > Aegilops speltoides. The sequence continues at coordinate 1,547 of JAHHZJ010003244.1, forward strand.
TCGTCGTGATTCAAATCACCGATGATCAAGTGCGAGCAGACGGCACCTCGCGTTCAACACTGCGTACAGCCGGTGGCGTCTCCGCCTTGATCCAGCAAGGAGAGAGGAGAGGTTGAGAAGACTCCTCTCCAGCAACTGTGGCGTGGTGGTGATGGAGGAGTGTGGCAATCCAGCGAGGGCTTCGCTAAGCACCACGGGAGAGGAGTACTTGGGAGAGAGGAGAGGCTGCAACCAAAGGCGGATCGAATCACGTGTATACGTGTGTTCTCTGGGCAGCCCTATGCCTCACTATTTATAGGGGAGAGGGGCTGCGCCCCCTTCAGGTTCCACCCCCAAGGGGTGCGGCCAGCCTCAGATCAATGGGGTGGCGGCGGAGAGGAGAGGGAGGCAGGGAGCATGGGCCTTGGGGCCCATCGCTAGGGTTTGCCCCTCCCACCCTCCCTGCCTTGGGCCTTGTGGGCGCACCAGCCACACAGGGGCTGGTTCCCTCCCACATGGCCATGCAGCCCTCTGGGGTAGGTGGCCCCACTTGGTGGACCCAGGGACCCTCGGTGGTCCGTGCGATCTGATAAAACCGAAACTTTCGGTGACCAAAAGCAGGACTTCCATATATAAATCTTTACCTCGGACCATTCGGAACTCCTCGTGACGTCCAGGATCTCATCGGGACTCAGAACAACATTCGGTAACCACATACAAGCTTCCTTTATAACCCTAGCGTCATCCAGACCTTAAGTGTGTAGACCCTACGGGTTCGGGAGACATGTAGACATGGCCGAGGCGTTCTCGGTCAATAACCAACAGCGGGATCTGGATACCCATGTTGGCTCCACATGTTCCACGATGATCTCATCGGATGAACCACGATGTCAAGGACTCAATCGATCCGTATACAATTCCCTTTGTCTAGCGGTATTTTACTTGCGAGATTCGATCGTCGGTATACGATACCTTGTTCAATCTCGTTACCGGCAAGTCTCTTTACTCGTTCCGTAACACATCATCCGTGATCAACCCCTTGGTCACATTGTGCACATAATGATGATGTCCTCTGAGTGGGCCGGAGATACCTCTCCGTTTACGGAGTGACAAATCGATCTCGATCCGTGTCAACCCAGACACTTTCGGAGATACTGTAGTGCACCTTTATAGTCACCCGATTCGTTGTGACGTTTGATACACCAAAGCACTCCTATGGTATCCGGGAGTTACGATCTCATGGTCTAAGGAAGAGATACTTGACATTGGAAAAGCTCTAGCAAATGAACTACGATCTTTGTGCTATGCTTAGGATTGGGTCTTGTCCATCACATCATTCTCCTAATGATGTGATCCCGTTATCAACGACATCCAATGTCCATAGCCGAAACCATGACTATCTGTTGATCTGCAGAGCTAGTCGACTAGAGGCTCACTAGGGACATATTGTGGTCTATGTATTCACACGTGTATTACGATTTCCGAATAATACGGTTATAGCATGAATAAAGACAATTATCATGAACAAGGAAATATAATAATACTTTTATTATTGCCTCTAGGGCATATTTCCAACAATTTGCACTTCATATGTTTATTCCCGTTGAAAACTTAACCTATGTTGTCATCAATCACCAAAAAGGGGGAGATTGTAAGTGCATCTAGTGCCCCTTAGTGATTTTGGTGTATTGAAGACTTATAGGTTAAGTAACTGATCTTTTGTGAGTGTACGACGAGTCTATAAGTCAATGAGGAGTTTGATATTCTGAGAGAAAGTGACCCTAAAAATGAAGTTCTTATTTGAAGACTTTGATATTACGAACTTTACGAAGACTTTGAAAGTGAAGAAATTGGTGTGACCATGAAGACTTGATATTCATTAGAGGAATATGGGCGTGAAGACTTATGTTTTCGTAGTTTCATTTTCTCTTTCTTGAGTCATAAAACACCGTCTTTGTTAAAGGGGTCGAGGAAATACTAGGAAAAATTTCCATGTGATGCTCAACTCAAAATCCTACACCTACCAATCCTTGGTGAAGCCATTGGAAATCTCATACTGATTCGGTCAAATTCTTGATGTGAGAGCCGAGTTCTTACAGTCGCTTGATGACTTTTCTCGGCTGAGGAGTTAGGAATTCTCGGTCTGGTGCCTACGAGTGAGGAACATGATATACAGAGGACTTTGAAAGTCAAATTTCCGACCATTCTTTGTGCTGCGGCGCGGACCAAATATCTTATCCACCTAACGGTCATATCATTGAAGGGCATTTATGTCTTATCATCGGGCTGCTCCTAGGCTATAAATAGCCGCCCCTACAACCACTAGTTGGTTGGCTGCTCGAGAAGAACTTGACACTTGTCATTTGAGAGCAACCCATCCTCTGAGGACTTTGGCGAAAATCATCAAGTGAGGAAAAACCCAAAACCAAACCCACAAAACCCCAAGTGATTGAGCATCCTTGAAGAAATTGATCTCTGCGTGGATCCGGCCTTATTACCTTTGAAGCGTGCTTCTTCCAGACGGTTAGGCGTCAAGGTCTAGAAACATCAAGAGGAATTGTGGATCGCCGGTGACCAAGTCTGTGAAGGTTTGGAAGTCACTGAAGACTTACCACGAGTGATTGAGCGAGGCTGCGTGGTCTTAGTTCAAGGAGAATCTGGTGAGGCTCCAGGTGTCTGAGTTGCGGCTCGGTGGGTGTCCAGGCTGTGTGTCCTCGAGTTTAAATACTCGGCCGCTCCAACAGACGTACAAGCTGAGGCAGCAGTTGGAACTGGTTTACCAAATCATTGTCTTCATGGCCCATTGGTTCTTCTTCCTCAACTCATTCATTTCCTCATTACATGTTGCATGTTGTTCATACACGGTGCTTGAAGACTTTGTTGAAGACTTTCACAAATTCCTCGAGTTCAATTTCTTGATCTGTTTTATCTTCATCTCATTATCCTGTGTTCGCTTCCTGTACTCTGTTCTAGTCTTCATTTCATCATCTTGACTATGTGTGTGTCTGTTATGTTTACCTTTGAGTACTTATTCCGCTGCAAATAGTTCTTCGCTAAGGAATTTCCTCACCGGCAAATTCCTCAGTGAAGAATTTCATAAAAATCGCCTATTCACCCCCCCTCTAGTCGATATAACGCACTTTTCGGTGCAAGGCGGCCGGCGTTGAGTGCGTCAAGCACTACCTGAGCAGTTCTTCGTGCGCTTCTTGCATCGGCACCTGCTATGTTGTAGCGGTGTCTCGTGGTGATCTCCGCAGCTCTGGTCATCACATCTAATATGCGTGAATGGCGACTTGAGGCCCATCTTGACAACAAAGACCAGCTCCACCACGTCCGCCTCGTCTGAAGGTGTTCCACTACGGCTGGAACCACTACGCCGCCACCTTTCTCGCCGGCGCGGCTGCTCCTCGACTACATCGAGCGCGATCGCTCGCATAAAGGAGGACCACGAGGACATGGCGCTGGGCATGGACCTCCAACTGAAAGTGCAACTAATCCCGGTGGTTTTGGTAATTAATAACAACATATATATCATTGAACTAATAGTTACTTGAGAATCATTTGAAAGTTCAATGATATGGGTATGGCAAGGATCAAGAAGTGGACCCTCAAAATGCTAAGGCAAGCATTGGCAAAAGCTCAAGACTCCATTTTGGTTTAGTGATCCAAGATCACATTGAGTCCATAGGAAAGCCAATACTATTAAAAGGGATGAGGTTATGATGATGATCTGGTTGCTCAAAGTGCTTAGTGATACATCTCCTAAACTATCGACAACTTTCAACGCCATATACACTCATAAGTAATCTCGGTCCCACCGATATTCCAAACTCACCACACCGAGATGAACCACCTCACCACAAAGCCAAACCCTAGAAATCTCGGATTTTTCCGATTCGAACTCGGTCTCACGAAACTTGAGTTGCCAAGCTTCTGTAACCTTCTGTCATCAAATCGGTGTCACCGAGATGATGAAGTCGGTCCCACCGAGATTGGCAAGCTCTTGTCTTTACACGAATCGGACTAACCGAGTTTGTATTTTCGGTCCCACCGAAAATCCCAACGTTCACATGATTTGAACTTTCGGTCTCACCGAGTTGTCAACTTCGGTCCCACCGAGATTAGTCAAATGTGTGTAACGGTTGGATTTTGTATGGAGGCTATAAATACCCCTCCACCCCCTCTTCATTCGTGGAGAGAGCCATCAGAAAGAACTACCACTCCTACCTTACATTTCTGAGAAGAGAACTACCTACCCTTGTGTTGAGATCAAGTTGCTCCACTCCCACCATATGAAGCTTGATCTCTAGCCTTCCCAAGTTGCTTTCCACTCAATCCTTTATTCCACCACAGCCAAATCAGTGAGGAGAGTTGAGTGTTGGGGAGATTATCATTTGAAGCACAAGAGCAAGGAGTTCATCATCATCAACACCATCTATTACCTTTTGGAGGGTGGTGCCTCCTAGATTGGTTAGGTGTCGCTTGGGAGCCTCCGTCAAGATGTGGAGTTGAACCAAGAAGTTTGTAAGGGCAAGGAGATCGCCTACTTCGTCAAGATCTACCCCGAGTAAGGCTAGCCCTCCGTGGGCGTAGGCCATGATGGCATAGACAAGGTTGCTTCTTCGTGGACCCTTCGTGGGTGGAGCCCTCCGTGGACTCTCGCAGCCATTACCCTCCATGGGTTGAAGTCTCCATCAACGTGGAAGTACGATAGCACCACCTATCGGAACCACGAGAAAAATCACCGCGTCTCCAAAATTGCGTTTGCTCTTCTCCACCTCTCTTTACTACATGTGCAATTTACTTTCCGCTGCCTATACTCTAGAATTGCATGTGTAGGGTGATGCTTGACTTGATCATAATTGTGAATCTGCCAAAAACTTGTCTTTGTCAAAAGGCCTAATTTTTATATTGTCAAGTAGTCTAATCTATTGGGGAACGTAGTAATTTCAAAAAAAATTCCTACGCACACGCAAGATCATGGTGATGCATAGCAACGAGAGGGGAGAGTGCTGTCTACGTACCCTCGTAGACTGAAGCGGAAGCGATCACAACGTAGAGGAAGTAGTCGTACGTTCTCCTCGCGATCCGACCGATCCGCGCCGTTACTCGGCGCCCGAGTTCTTGACACACGACAGCTCGATGGCGCCCCTCGAACTCCGATCCAGCCGAGTGTCGAGGAGAGTTCCGTCAAGACGACGGCGTGGTGGCGATCTTGATGTTCTATCGCGCAGAGCCGCCTAAGCTTCGCGACGATATGACCGAGGTGGAATATGGTGGAAGGGGCACCGACACGGCTAAGGAACGATCCGTAGATCAAACTTGTGTGTTCTAGGGTGCCCCTGCCCCGTATATAAAGGAGCAAGGGGGAGTGCGGCCGGCCCAAGGGAGGCTGGCGGAGGAGTCCTACTCCCACCGAGTAGGACTCCCCTTCCTAGTTGGAGTAGGATTGGGGGAGGAGAAGAGGGAAGGGCGCCGCCTCCTTGTCCTAATCGTGACTAGGGGAGGGAGCGCGCTGCCTGCCCTGGCCGCCCCTCCTCTTCTCCCTCGTGGCCCACTAAGGCCCATTAACCCCGGGAGGTTCCGTAACCTGTGTCCTAAGAAATCCCGATTTCACCGGAACCATTCGAACTCAAATATAGGCTTCCAATATATCAATCTTTATGTCTCGACCATTTCGAGACTCCTCGTCATGTCCGTGATGACATCCGGGACTCAACTTCTTCGGTACATCAAAATACATAAACTCATAATATAACATCCATGAAACCTTAAGCGTGCGGACCCTACGGTTCGAGAACAATGTAGACATGACCGAGACACGTCTCCGGTCAATAACCAATAGCGGGACCTGGATGCCCATATTGGTTCCTACATATTCTACGAAGATCTTTATCGGTCAGACCGCATAACAACATACGTTGTTCCTTTGTCATTGGTATGTTACTTGCCCGAGATTCGATCGTCGGTATCCAATACCTAGTTCAATCTCGTTACCGGCAAGTCTCTTTACTCGTTCCGTAATACATCATCTCGCAACTAACTCATTAGTTGTAATGCTTGCAAGGCTTAAGTGATGTGCATTACCGAGAGGGCCCAGAGATACCTCTCCGACATTCGGAGTGACAAATCCTAATCTCAAATACGCCAACCCAACATCGCCTTTGGAGACACTGTAGTACTCCTTTATAATCACCCGATTCGTTGTGACGTTTGGTAGTACCAAAGTGTTCCTCCGTAAGCGGAGTTGCATAATCTCATAGTTATAGGAACATGTATAAGTCATGGATAAAAGCAGCAGCAACATACTAAACGATCGTGTGCTAAGCTAATGGAATGGGTCATGTCAATCAGATCATTCAACTAATGATGTGACCTTGTTAATCAAATAACAACTCTTTGTTCATGGTTAGGAAACATAACCATCTTTGATTAACAAGCTAGTCAAGTAGAGGCATACTAGTGACACTCTGTTTGTCTATATATTAACACATGTATTATGTTTCCGGTTAATACAATTCTAGCATGAATAATAAACATTTATCATGATATAAGGAAATAAATAATAACTTTATTATTGCCTCTAGGGCATATTTCCTTCAGTCTCCCACTTGCACTAGAGTCAATAATCTAGATCACATCACCATGTGATTAACATCGATAGTTCACATCATCATGTGATTAACACCCATAGTTCACATCGCCATGTGACCAACACCCAAAGGGTTTACTAGATTCAGTAATCTAGTTCACATTGCTATGTGATTAATACCCAAAGAGTACTAGGTGTGATCATGTTTTGCTTGTGAGAGAGTCTTAGTCAACGGGTCTTTCACATTCAGATCCGTTATGTATTTTGCAATTTTTCTATGTCTACAATGCTCTGCACGAAGCTACTCTAGCTAATTGCTCCCACTTTCAATATGTATCTAGATCGAGACTTAGAATCATCCAGATCAGTGTCAAAACTTGCATCGACGTAACCCTTCTTACGAACCTTTTTCACTTCCATAATCGAGAAACATATCCTTATTCCACTAAGGATAATTTTGACCACTGTCCAGTGATCTACTCCTAGATCACTATTGTACTCCCTTGCCAAACTTAGTGCGGGGTATACAATAGATCTGGTACACAGCATGGCATACTTTATAGAACCTATGGCCAAGGCATAGGGAATGACTTTCATTCTCTTTCTATCTTCTGCTATGGTCGGGTTTTGAGTCTTACTCAATTTCACACCTTGTAACACAGGCAAGAACTCTTTCTTTGACTGTTCCATTTTGAACTACTTCAAAATCTTGTCAAGGTATGTACTCATTGAAAAAACTTATCAAGCATCTTGATCTATCTCTATAGATCTTGATGCTCAATATGTAAGCAGCTTCACCGAGGTCTTTCTTTGAAAAACTTCTTTCAAACACTCCTTTATGCTTTGCAGAATAATTCTACATTATTTCTGATCTACAATATGTCATTCGCATATACTTATCAGAAATGTTGTAGTGCTCCCACTCACTTTCTAGTAAATACAGCTTCACCATAAGTGCAGATAAAACTATATGCTTTGATCAACTCATCAAAGCGTATATTCCAACTCGAGATGCTTGCACCAGTCCATAGATGGATCATTGGAGCTTGCACACTTTGTTAGCTCCTTTGGATCGAAAAAACCTTCTGGTTGCATCATATACAACTCTTCCTCCGAAAACCATTCAGAATGCAATTTTACATCCATTTGCCAAATTTCATAAATTGTGGCAATTGCTAACATGATTCGGACAGACTTAAGCATCGCTACAGTTGAGAAAATCTCATTGTAGTCAACATCTTGAACTTTGTCGAAAACCTTTTTGCAACAAGTCGAGCTTTGTAGATAGTAACACTACTATCAATGTCCGTCTTCCTCTTGAAGATCCATTTATTTTCTATGGATTGCCGATCATCGGGCAAATCCATCAAAGTCCATACTTTGTTCTCATACATGGATCATATCTCATGGCCTCAAACCATTTTGCGGAATCTAGGCTCATCATCGCTTCCTCATAGTTCGTAGGTTTGTCATGGTCAAGTAACACGACCTCCAGAACAGGATTACCGTACCACTCTGGTGCGAATCTCACTCTGTTTTACTTACGAGGTTCGGTAGTAACTTGATCTGAAGTTACATGATCATCATCATTAACTTCCTCACTAATTGGTATAGTAGTCACAAGAACAGATTTCGTGATGAACTACTTTCAATAAGGGAACAGTCTGATTACCTCATCAAGTTCTACTTTCCTCCCACTCACTTCTTTCGAGAGAAACTCCTTCTCTAGAAAGGATCCATCTTAAGCAACGAATATCTTGCCTTCGGATCTGTGATAGAAGGTGTACCCAACAATTTCCTTTGGGTATTCTATGAAGACGCACTTCTCCGATTTGGGTTTGAGCTTATCAGGATGAAACTTTTCACATAAGCATCGCAACTCCAAACTTTAAGAAACGACAACTTGGGTTTCTTGCTAAACCACAGTTCATATAGTGTCGTCTCAACGGATTTAGATGGTGCCCAATTTAACGTGAATGCAGCTGTCTCTAATGCATGATCCCAAAATGATATTGGTAAATCAAGAAGAAACATCATAGATTGCACTATATCCAATAAAGTGCGGTTACGATGTTTGGACACACCATAACATTGTGGTGTTCGGTGGCGTGAGCTGTGAAACTATTCCACATTGTTTTAATTGAAGACCAAACTCATAACTCAAATATTCATCTCCACGATCAGATCGCAGAAACTTTATTTTCTTGTTACGATGATTTTCCACTTCACTCTGAAATTCTTTGAACATTTCAACTATTTCAGACTTATGTTTCATCAAGTAGATATACCCATATCTGCTCAAATCATCTTATGAAGGTCAGAAAATAACGATACTTGCCACGAGCATCAACACTCATTGGATCGCATACATTGGTATGTATTATTTCCAATAAGTCAAGTAGCTTGTTCCATTGTTCCGGAGAACGGAGTTTTAGTCATCTTGCCCAAAAGGCACGGTTCATAAGCATCAAGTGATTCATAATCAAGTGATTCCAAAATCCCATCAAGCATGGAGTTTCTTCATGCGCTTTACACCAATATGACCTAAGCAAGAGTGCCACAAATAAGTTGCACTATCATTATTAACTTTGCATCTTTTGGTTTCAATATTATGAATATGTGTATCACTACGATCGAGATCCAATGAACCATTTTCATTGGGTGTGTAACCATATAAGGTTTTATTCATGTAAAGAACAACAGTTTATTCTCTTACTTAAATGAATAACCGTATTGCAATAAACACGATCGATCATATTCATGCTCAATGCAAACACCAAATAACATTTATTTAGGTTCAACACTAATCCCGAAAGTATAGGGAGTGTGCGATGATGATCATATCAATCTTGAAACTACTTTCAACACACATCATCACTTCACCCTTAACTAGTTTCATTTATTCCGCAACTCCGTTTGAGTTACTACTCTTAGCAACTGAACCAGTACCAAATACCGAGGGGTTGCTATAAACACTAGTAAAGCACACATAAAACACCAGTATATCAAATATACCCTTTTTCACTTTGCCATCCTTCTTATCCACCAAATATTTAGGGCAGTTCCGCTTCCAGTGACCATTTCCTTTGCAGTGTAAGCACTCAGTTTCAGGCTTTGGTTCAGCTTTGGGTTTCTTTGTGGGAGTGACAACTTGCTTGTCAATCTACTTGAAGTTCCCTTTCTTTCCTTTGCCCTTTTCTTGAAACTAGTGATCTTGTCAACCATCAACACTTGATGCTCTTTCTTGATTTCTACCTTCATCGATTTCAACATCACGAAGAACTCGGGAATCATTTTCGTCATCCCTTGCATACTATAGTTCATCACGAAGTTCTACTAACTTGGTGATGGTGACTAGAGAATTCTGTCAATCACTATCTTATCTGGAAGATTAACTCCCACTTGATTCAAGCGATTGAAGTACCCTGACAATCTGAGCACATGCTCACTAGTTGAGCGATTCTCCTCCATCTTTTAGCTATAGAACTTGTTGGAGACTTCATATCTCTCAACTCAGGTATTTGCTTGAAATATTAACTTCAATTCCTGGAACATCTCATATGGTCCATGATGTTCAAAACATCTTTGAAGTCCCGATTCTAAGCCATAAAGCATGGTGCACAAAACTATCAAGTAGTCATCATATTTGAGCTAGCCAAACGTTCATAACGCATATCCGCTCTGCAATAGGTCATCACCTAGCGGTGCATTAAGGACATAATTCTTACGTGCAGCAATGAGGATAAACCTCGGATCGTGGATCCAATCCACATCATTGCTACTAACATTTTTCAACACAATTTTCTCTAGGAACATATCAAAATAAACATATGAAAGCAACAACGCAAGCTATTGATCTTACAACATAATTTGCAAAATACTACGGGACTAAGTTCATGATAAATTTAAGTTCAATTAATCATATTACTTAAGAACTCCCACTTAGACAAACATCTCTCTAGTCATCTAAGTGATCACGTGATCCAAATCAACTAAACCATAACCGATCATCACGTGAAATGGAGTAGTTTTCAATGGTGAACATCTTATGTTGATCATATCTACTATATGATTCACGCTCGACCTTTCGGTCTCCGTGTTCCGAGGCCATATCTGCATATGCTAGGCTCGTCAAGTATAACTCGAGTATTCTGCGTGTGCAAAACTGGCTTGCACCGTTGTAGATGGACGAGAGCTTATCACACCCGATCATCACGTGGTGTCTCGGCACGACGAACTTTGGCAACGGTGCATACTCGGGAGAACACTACTTGATAATTTTAGTGAGAGATCATCTTAAAATGCTACCGTCAATCAAAGCAAGATAAGATGCATAAAGGATAAACATCACATGCAATCAATATAAGTGATATGATATGGCCATCATCATCTTGTGCTTGTGATCTCCATCTTCAAGCACCGTCATGATCACCATCGTCACCGGTAGCGACACCTTGATCTCTATCGTAGCATCGTTGTCGTCTCGCCAATCTTATGCTTCTCGACTATCGCTACCGCTTAGTGATAAAGTAAAGCATTACTGATTATTGCATTTCATACAATAAAGCGACAACCATATGGCTCCTGCCGATTGCCGATAACCGGTTACAAAACATGATCATCTCATACAATAAATATAGCATCATGTCTTGACCATATCACATCACAACATGCCCTGCAAAAACAAGTTAGGCGTCCTCTACTTTGTTGTTGCAAATTTTACGTGGCTGCTACGGGCTTAAGCAAGAACCAATCTCACCTACGCATCAAAACCACAACGATACTTCATCAAATAGACTCCGTTTTAACCTTCTCAAGGACCGGGCGTAGCCTTTTCGGTTCAACTAAAGTGAGAGAGACAGACACCCGCCGATCACCTTTAAGCAACGAGTGCTCGTGGCGGTGAAACCAGTCTCGCGTAAGCGTCACGCGTAATGTCGGTCGGCCGCTTCATCTCACAATACCGCTGAACCAAAGTATGACATGCTGGTAGGTAGTATGACTTGTATCGCCCACAACTCACTTGTGTTCTACTCGTGCAAAACATCAAACCATAAAAACCTAGGCTCGGATGCCATTGTTGGGGAACGTAGTAATTTCAAAAAATTCCTACGCACACGCAAGATCATGGTGATGCATAGCAACGAGAGGGAGAGTGCTGTCTACGCACTCGTGAGACCGGCGAAGCGATCACAACGTAGAGGAAGTAGTCGACGTTCTCCTCGCGATCCGACCGATCCGGCGCCGTTACTCGGCGCCCCGAGTTCTTGACACACGTACAGCTCGATGGCGTCCCTCGAACTCCGATCCAGCCGAGTGTCGAGGAGAGTTCCACAAGACGACGGCGTGCAGGCGATCTTGATGTTCTACGGCGCAGAGCCGCCTAAGCATGACGATATGACCGAGGTGGAATATGGTGGAAGGGGCACCGACACGGCTAAGGAACGATCCGTAGATCAAACTTGTGTGTTCTAGGGTGCCCCTGCCCCCGTATATAAAGGAGCAAGGGGGAGTGCGGCCGGCCCAAGGGAGGCAGGGAGGAGTCCTACTCCCACCGGAGTAGGACTCCCCCCTTCCTAGTTGGAGTAGGATTGGGGGAGAGAGAGAGAGGGCGCCGCCCCCTCCTTGTCCTATTCGGACTAGGGGAGGGGCGCGCCTGCCCTGGCCGCCCCTCCTCTTCTCCCTCGTGGCCCACTAAGGCCCATTAACCCCGGGAGGTTCCAGTAACCCCGGTGTTAAGAAAATCCCGATTTCACCGGAACCATTCGAACTCCAAATATAGGCTTCCAATATATCAATCTTTATGTCTCGACCATTTCGAGACTCCTCGTCATGTCCGTGATCACATCACGGACTCGAACTTCTTTGGTACATCAAAATACATAAACTCATAATATAACATCATCGAAACCTTAAGCGTGCGGACCCTACGGTTCGAGAACAATGTAGACATGACCGAGACACGTCTCGGTCAATAACCAATAGCGGGACCTGGATGCCCATATTGGTTCCTACATATTCTACGAAGATCTTTATCGGTCGGACCGCATAACAACATCGTTGTTCCTTTGTCATCGGTATGTTACTTGCCCGAGATTCGATCGTCGGTATCCAATACCTAGTTCAATCTCGTTATCGCAAGTCTCTTTACTCGTTCCGTAATACATCATCTCGCAACTAACTCATTAGTTGTAATGCTTGCAAGGCTTAAGTGATGTGCATTACCGAGAGGGCCAGAGATACCTCTCCGACATTCGGAGTGACAAATCCTAATCTCGAAATACGCCAACCCAACATCTGCCTTTGGAGACACTGTAGTACTCCTTTATAATCACCCGATTACGTTGTGACGTTTGGTAGTACCAAAGTGTTCCTCCGTAAACGGAGTTGCATAATCTCATAGTTATAGGAACATGTATAAGTCATGGATAAAAGCGGCAGCAACATACTAAACGATCGTGTGCTAAGCTAATGGAATGGGTCATGTCAATCGATCATTCAACTAATGATGTGACCTTGTTAATCAAATAACAACTCTTTGTTCATGGTTAGGAAACATAACCATCTTTGATTAACAAGCTAGTCAAGTAGAGGCATACTAGTGACACTCTGTTTGTCTATATATTCACACATGTATTATGTTTCCAGTTAATACAATTCTAGCATGAATAATAAACATTTATCATGATATAAGGAAATAAATAATAACTTTATTATTTCCTCTAGGGCATATTTCCTTCATAATCACCCACCCCTCTAGACATACTTTTGATCCTACAAGTGGTATCAGAGCTTTGGTCTCCATTGTATTGGTTTCCATTGCATTGGACTCCGTAAGCTTGGTTTCACAACCTAGGAGAGTATGGCGTCTAGTGAGGGTAATTTTCGTAGAGGTCCTTACTTTGATGGTACAAATTTTGCTAGTTGGAAGCATAAAATGAAAATGCATATTCTTGGCCATAACCCAGCCGCATGGGGCATTATTTGTGTTGGTATGCAAGGTGAATTCTTCGAGGAAGGAAAAGTTTCGGATCGCGAAGCTACAACGGAAGAATTGCGGATGTTGCAAAACAATGCTCAAGCTTGTGACATTCTCTTCAATGCCTTGTGTCCCGAGGAGTTCAACAAAATCAGCCGTCTTGAGAATGCAAAAGAGATTGGGGATACTTTGGTTGAAATGCATGAAGGTACCGAGTCCGTGAAGGAATCAAAGCTAGATGTTCTTCAAGGTCAACTTGACAAGTTCAAGATGAAGGAAGGTGAAGGAGTCACTGAAATGTACTCTAGGCTTGCTCTCATCACAAATGAGATTGCCGGCTTAGGAAGCGAAGAAATGACCGACCGATTCATCATCAAGAAGATTCTCAGAGCTTTGGATGGAAAGTATGACACCGTGTGCACTTTGATCCAAATGATGCCAAACTACAAGAATCTCAAGCCAACCAAGTCATTGGAAGAATTGTTGCCCATGAGATGACACTTAAGGATAAGGAAGAGCTTCACAACAAGTCAAGTGGTGCTTACAAAGCTACAAGTGATGCTCCCACAACCTCAAGTGACAAGCTAGTTTCCAATGAAGAGATAAGCCTAATGGTGAAGAACTTCAACAAATTCTACAAGAGTAGAAGCAAAGAGAGAAGCTCAAAGTCTAGATCATATGATGAAAAGAGATCTTCTAGTCGTGATCGAAACTGCTACAATTGTGGAAGACCGGACACTACTCAAATGAGTGTTCGGCTCCCCACAAGAGAAGAGAAGAATCTCCAAGAAGAAGAAGCTCAAGAGATGAGTCACCTCGGAAGAGAGAAGGAGTAGAGATGATCGTTATGAGCGAAGACCCTCTCGGAGAAGCAAGGATTCGGAGAGGAAAGACAAGTCATCAAGGAGCTACACAAGAAGAAAACATCAAGCTCATGTAGGTGAATGGGTCTCGGCTCCGACTCCAACAATCAATCCGAAAGAAGCTATCACTCCAACTCCGACTACTGATCAAGATGAAGGTGTTGCGGTCTTGCTCTCAGATCCTCCAACTCCAACTCCCATGACTTATTTGACTCACAAAATGAGGGAATTGGAAGATGCTTCATGGCTAAAGGCCCCAAGGTATCACACCCTGAATTCATTGACTTTGATAGTGATGAGGATGACTTGCTTGGTGAAGATGAGCTCTTACATGATAAATCTAGTGAGCCTAGTAATGATGAACATGCTAGTAGTCTTTATAGTCGAGAAGAGTCGAATGACAATGCTATGAAGGAGATTGAGCGTCTAACTAAAGAACTAAACACTCTTAAGTTAGCTCATGAAACAACTCAAGAAGATCATAGAGAGCTCCTAAGATCTCATGAGAAGCTACGCTTCGAGAAGCTCACTCTAGAGCAAGAACATGAGTTTCTAAAAGCAATCAATGACGATCTTCGAAAGAAGAGTTCTTCATATCTTGCCAAACGACTTCTCTTGTCTAATTTCTTGCCACCCATTAAGACTAAGCATGACAAGCATATGAAAAATTCTTCATCTAGTAGTAACAATAACCATGCTAAATCCAATATTGTTGCTTCTAGTAGTTCTCTTGATTCCACTAACAATGTTTCAAGCCAAGTTACACTTGAGCAAGAAAATTGAAAGGGATTATAGACAAAGGTGTCGACAAGAGCCTTGCCGGAAGTAAGAACTTTGAGGAAATTGTTCGCAAGCAAGGAAGGCACCGGAAGAATCAAGGAATTGGTTTTGAGCGAAAGTTCAACGCCGAAGGTGTTGAATGGGAAGAAGGTCAATATCCTACTCCACAGTTTGTTCCTCAAAAGGAGACGTATGATCCTACTTCTTCCAATGTGGAACAAGCTCAAGATGACCTTCCACCACAAGACCACAAGCTAAAAGGCAAGGACAAGCTTCAAGAGGAGATTGATGCATTTTTTGAAGCACCTCAAGCCATGGTCAAGTGGGTTCCCAAGGAAACGTCAAGTTCTACTTCGTCAAGCTCAACTACAACCCCAAGGATTCCCATCAAGATGATGTGGATCCCGAAGAAGAAGAACTAGAGAGTTCTTGAGGGTGACTCCGCCAACATACTTCACTCACATTCATTTTGGCAAAAACTTGTGCAACCAACTTCCACATTGTGCACTAGTTCATGGAGTCACAAACCCTCTTGTTGGTAAGTCAAGGGACAAGGTAATCATTGCTTTCATGGACATCATCTATTGTGAACTTCAATCTATGTCCATGGATATCCTTGTTTGTTCCTTGTGGGACTAACCCATGTAGGTATTGAAAGTGCCGAATCCAAAGGATTGCTCCCAACTCTTGATGGTCTTCATCAACATTGAGCATCCACATCTTCAACATCTACATGAAGTCTTCTCGACAACCCAAGGTTAGTTTGACCCTTTAAAGGGGTTCTCACATCTAGGGGGAGCTTTGCTCTAGAAATTGAGCTAAAGCATCTTCAAATGATGTGAACACATCAATGCTTTATGTAAAAGTGGTAACCCCACTTGTGCTTAAACGATGAGTATGACCTATGATCAAATGTTCTCATTTGGCTCCTAAGTCAATATACTCATATAAAGATGACCTAGTCATCGACAAATTATGTGTTAGCAGCTAGAGATTTGATTGTGCATGTTTGACACATATTCCATTTGCTATCTTATTGTGTGAGCATGTTGGATGCATGATTTTATCCATTCAAGGACATCCATTTGTTGTTTTGGTCGTTTTGATTTTTCTGACCAAATGGATGGACAAGAATGCCTAAGTACCTCCCCTAGCTATCTATGCTTTCTTGTCTCAAATTCTATTCATGCTTACATCACAAACTTTGAACAAGTCATTTTGGACCCTCCGAGTGAGGAGCACTGAGCCACCGATCCGTCAAAGGCTAACTTCCAAAACCTTCTAAGTGATTTCGGTCGACCAACTCACTCAAACTCGGTCGAACCGAAAGCATTTAGACTGATCTAGGTTTTCACCTCGGTGAAACCGAGTTGTGATTTTCGGCGTGATCAAGTGCATAACTGCCTGCAGTTATCCATCTCGTGCCACCGAGTTTTACAACTCGGTCCCACCGACAGCAAGGGTATATATACTCCGAGGGCCCAGCGCTGATTTCTCCTTCAAACGCTTCCCCCATTACCCCTTTGCCGCCGCCGCCTTGGTCTCCGGATCGTCTCCGTAAATGCGCTCAGGCGCCCTCGTCTCAGGTCTCCGTCACCGTCAACGGACATCTTCTCCGCGCCATTGCCGCCGTAGAGAAACTCCACCAAGTTAGGGTGAGTTTTGATCCCACTCGTGCTCCCAGCTCCGATTCTATGCACGTTTATCCGCCTAGCATCTTGCCACGATTGAAATCTTCACGAACACCAGATTAGTTCGTTTGAACTTGATTCGAGTAAAAGTTTTAGGGTTAGGTTTCCGCGAACACATCTCGGTGAGACCGATTTTACATTTTCGGTATGACCGATTTGGCCTATGGCCATTACCTGCACCTTCGGTCCAACCGAGTTGTGCAAATCGGTGTGACCGAAATGAGGATTTTGTGAAACCCTAGTGTTTTCGGCAGGACCGAAACCCACTTCGGTCCAACCGAAAGTGGTGTGAAGGCTTCTGTTTAAACACTTCGGATTCACCGAATTTTAAACTCGGTCTCGACCAAATGTCTTCGTGAAAACCTAATACTAAAATTTGAACTCATTTTTTTGCAAAATCCTCTGCAGTTTGTGATGACTCTTCTACTCGCCTACACCTTATCTATTCACGGGTTGTCAGCCATGTCGATGCCATGTGATAATGTAACAGGTCAGAATCACCTATTGCAGATATTCCAGAGGCAGGCACTAGTCCTGATCCCAGCAGCTCATCAGATGATGGTGAGAGGAGTACACCAAGTGGTTTGCCTCCTGCAGCCACCAGGGCTAGAAAGAAGAGGAACTCAGATGATGAGGACTCAGATTTTGTCATTGAGGAAGAGGTCACATCAAAGCCTAAGAGGAAAGTTATTGCCAAAGAGCCACAAGGTCAGCAAACTAAGAAGGGCACCAGAAAAGTGAAGGAATCAACTGTTGCTAAGAAGCTAAATTTGGGAGAGGAAGCTGCAAGCAAAGTGAAGAAAACTTCCAAGAGGAAGAGATTAGTGCATGATGATGCAGCAGAGGAAGATGAGGATGAGGAAGCACCCCAGCCTCCTCAGAAGCCTAAGCTCATGGGTGATGCCATCAGGGCTGGAGCCACTTCAAAGCCCAAGCAATCTGCTCCAGTCAAGGCAGCTCCAGTAAAGCCTGCTGCCAAGCCCAAGAAGACAGTCAGGAACATTCCAGCATCTGAAAAGAACAAGGATGATGTGCCACCAGCTGTGTCAGATGATGAAGGACCAGCTTTGCTAAAACTTCGTCGAAACTGCCATTACATAATGATGCTCATCCTCAAAGTGAGGATATGAAGGCAAGGAAAGATAGAGGTCTCGGGCTATGGAGACAATCGACCCATATGCCGTGAGGAGAAGAACTGCTGTTGATCCCAGATTTCACACCGAGAGCAGCAGGACTTCTATGAGACCGTCTTGATGGACAAGAAGCCCATAGTCGCAGACACGAGATCGTTATTTGGAAGTACATTGACAATAAGAGCACAGAGACTTCTTTCCACATGTGCATGAAAGCTTCACTTGCATGTGGTGTTGCAGACTTTGTAGGTCGAAGTTGACAAATTGGAGCGATGAGATGATTATGCAATTCTATGCCACAGCTCATTTCTATCCCGATGGAAAGATTACATGGATGGTGAAGGCCAAAGATTTTCTTCATCTGTTGAAGAATGGGCAGAACTTCAATGCTCCAAAGACAAAGAGAGGATGATATTGATGTGTATGGGATTCCAAAGAAGAATCATGAATCCATGAAGAACATGTACAAAGAGGTTCCGGCTAAGGATTTGGGAATCGAAGCTCGCTCGATGTACTATCTCCAGCAGGTCTACCTACCACAAATACTATTTCGAGGCATACCTTGATGCCCAAGTTCGAGATCATCGCATGATCGAGGATACTCTATCAACATGCTGCATATACTTGATGAGAAAGCACCTTTCAAGGTGATGGACTTGATGGTTGAGACCATTAAAAGGACTGCGGTGACGTAAAAGGTCATGTGGATTTGCCCGCAGATTCAGATGCATATCAATGCCAAGTTTGGCACGGGCACATTCTTGTTGGATAGAGAACACTTACCACCGCAGCTGAGCATGAGGATAATGTTGTTGTGATGGATGAGGAGGATCCAACATCGGTTGAAGGTCAAGCAAAGATTGAAGCTGCCAAGAAAGCCAAAGGCGACAAGGAAGCAAAGAGCAGCAGCAGCAGCTAAACCAAAGAGTGTCGGAGAGCAGCTCCTTGAAGCTACCCAAAGGATTGAACAACGCCTGCCAGCATTATGCAGTCTCGGGAGAGCCTAGAGAGGATTGTTGAAGACAAGATCCATGCTCTGGATGTGAAGTCGATCAAGTGCAAGTAATCACAACAAGCTTGAGGCGGACATTGAGGAAGCAAAGAGGAGAAGGAAGAGCTTATGCGTGAGATGCAGGATGACTTAGTCCAGATGCTTATCAGCAGATCGCTCCGGTTCCCACAGACCCGATCATTTGCTATTCGAGGATGACACCAGACTACAGCTCAAAGACCTCCACAGTTCCATCAGTTGCTCCAACTCCAGCTCCAAAGTGACCACTCCTCCAAAGACAGACATCAGTGAAGTCTTCGCCGATCTTTGTCATATCAACTCCAACATCAACCCGACGGAGCCGCCAAAGCAGAGTCCCCAAAGTGACGCTTAGCTCTATGCTTTTTGAACTTTTGGTAACTTGTTGCCAAAGGGGAGAAATTGTATAGATCATAGGACTTCGAGAGAGAGAGTGCTGTTGTCTTTGCGCTTTTGCTCTTTCGTTCATTTGCGGTTTCTTTGAGATACTTTTGGTTTTCGAAACATTAAGTGTGTTTGATACTATGTTTGATCCTACTTTAATGAGTGCTTGGTCGTACTATGCTTTAATGTGTGCTTAATGCCTATCATATGCTATTCCCATCTTGTATGACCATTTACTCATGTCTTGGTGATTGGGTGCATGCTATTCATTCTTATCATTTTGTGCGCTCCACCAAGATGTATGTGACATGGAAGAGTGACCCATGATCCTAATCGATTGTGCATTTGCATTCAAACGCAAATCTTAAATAATGCACAAATTTAGGGGGAGCTCTTGCTTATCACATACTTCTCAAAGCGACGATATTATTCATTGATTATATCCTTTGTCGAAGCTTTGATCTATATGTTGTCATCAATTACCAAAAGGGGAGATTGAAAGTGCAACTAATCCCGGGTGGTTTTGGTAATTAATAACAACATATATATCATTGAACTAATAGTTACTTGAGAATCATTTGAAAGTTCAGTGATATGGGTATGGCAAGGACTCAAGAAGTGGACCCTCAAAATGCTAAGGCAAGCATTGGCAAAAGCTCAAGACTCCATTTTTGGTTTAGTGATCCAAGATCACATTGAGTCCATAGGAAAGCCAATACTATTAAAAGGGGATGAGGTTATGATGATGATCTGGTTGCTCAAAGTGCTTAGTGATACATCTCCTAAACTATCAGCAACATTCACTGCCATAGACACTCATAAGTAATCTCGGTCCCACCGATATTCCAAACTCAGTCACACCGAGATGAACCACCTCAGCCACAAAGCCAAACCCTAGAAATCTCGGATTTTCCGATTCTGAACTCGGTCTCACCGAAACTTGAGTTGCCAAGCTTCTGTAACCTTCTGTCATCAAATCGGTGTCACCGAGATGATGAAGTCGGTCCCACCGAGATTGGCAAGCTCTTGTCTTTACATGAATCGAACTAACCGAGTTTGTATTTTCGGTCCCACCGAAAATCCCAACGTTCACATGATTTGAACTTTCGGTCTCACCGAGTTGTCAACTTCGGTCCCACCGAGATTAGTCAAATGTGTGTAACGGTTGGATTTTGTGTGGAGGCTATAAATACCCCTCCACCCCTCTTCATTCGTGGAGAGAGCCATCGAAAGAACTACCACTCCTACCTTACATTTCGAGAAGAGAACTACCTACCCTTGTGTTGAGATCAAGTTGCTCCACTCCCACCATATGAAGCTTGATCTCTAGCCTTCCCAAGTTGCTTTCCACTCAATCCTTTCTTCCACCACAGCCAAATCAGTGAGGAGAGTTGAGTGTTGGGGAGATTATCATTTGAAGCACAAGAGCAAGGAGTTCATCATCATCAACACCATCTATTACCTTTTGGAGGGTGGTGCCTCCTAGATTGGTTAGGTGTCGCTTGGGAGCCTCCGTCAAGATGTGGAGTTGAACCAAGAAGTTTGTAAGGGCAAGGAGATCGCCTACTTCGTGAAGATCTACCCCGAGTAAGGCTAGCCCTCCGTGGGCGTAGGCCATGATGGCATAGACAAGGTTGCTTCTTCGTGGACCCTTCGTGGGTGGAGCCCTCCGTGGACTCTCGCAGCCGTTACCCTCCGTGGGTTGAAGTCTCCATCAACGTGGAAGTACGATAGCACCACCTATCGGAACCACGAGAAAAATCACCGCGTCTCCAAAATTGCGTTTGCTCTTCTCCACCTCTCTTTACTACATGTGCAATTTACTTTCCGCTGCCTATACTCTAGAATTGCATGTGTAGGGTGATGCTTGACTTGATCATAATTGTGAATCTGCCAAAAACTTGTCTTTGTCAAAAGGCCTAATTTTTATATTGTCAAGTAGTCTAATCACCCCCCCCTCTAGACATACTTTCGATCCTACAC
>JAHHZJ010003245.1:0-32282 GCA_021437245.1 Aegilops speltoides
GAAAACATGCCACACTTGTCACGATGGGCATGATTTAGCTCTAACTGCAGGGCCAGTGCCACAGAGCCGCTGAAAGTCCGCACCGACCCTTAGCTGGAGCAAGCGCCGCCAATCGAGGATGGATGGCTGGACACCACCTCGAGGCTGCTACTCTCTGGCGATAGAGGCGAATCTGGCCACTGTCCCTTGTGGCTTCGTGACTCCAAGGTTAGGACTCCTCCCGGACCAGGAACCTTCGCGCCGCACTTAATCAGATCCGATTAGGCGCCGATCATAGAGTTCACCGCTGCGGACATCTTCGGCACTTCGCCTTTCGGCGACATCCTGAATCGCTAAAGTGTCTCTCTTGCTCGGGAAGCCTGGCGGATTATAGTCGGAAACGGTTGGGATGCGGACGGACGAAGAAATTCAAAGCCGCCCCCACCCACTTTATAGTCAGCATCGATGACTTAACGATATGCTAGACTTAGACTCCGAAGACATCGGGTATGGGCGGCGATGCGGAGGCGACCAGAACCAGGCACCCACAGGGCCCTTTGAAGGCCACCTCAACTCATGATGTATATATGGTGGATACACCTAAAGGAAGCGATAAAGAGAACAACGAGGATGCTGCGAAGGATAATTCCCTCGAAAAACAGCCCAGAAGCGGCATAGCGCCGAGGAGTCGTGGACTAGGGGGTGGATGGCCAGCGGACTATCATCATCGGCCGGACTCCAAGACTTTGAAGATACAAGATTGAAGACTTCGTCCCGTAATCCGGATGGGACTTTCCTTGGCGTGGAAGGCAAGCAAGCTTGGCGTCACGGATATGTAGATCTCCTACCATTGTAACCGATTACGTGTAACCCTAGCCCTCTCCGGTGTCTGCATATAAGCAGGAGGGTTTTTAGTCCGTAGGACCGAACAACCATTACAACAATCATACTATAGGCTAGCTTCTAGGGTTTTAGCCTCCTTGATCTCGTGGTAGATCCGGCTCTTGTACTACCCATATCATCAATATCAATCAAGCAAGTGTAGGTTTTACACTCCATCGAGAGGGCCCGAACACAGGTAAAAACATACGTGTCCCTTGTGTCTGATTACCATCCGCCCTAGACGCCGCAGTTAAGGACCCCCTACTGAGATCCACTTGGTTTGACACCGACATTGGTGCTTTCATTGAGAGTTCCTGCAGCCAGCGTCCGCAGATAGGAAGGATGCCTCTTCCGTCTTTAAAGGCGGTATCTTATCGTAAAGGGCCTTGGCACGGCCAAGCTATCGGTGGGTGGTTTTGTCATGACCTTTGTTCGTACCGCTTGACGATGACCTCTCGGGTCATCAAAAGCAATCTTCACATCGACTCGGAATTACGCCTGGTAATTTGGATCAATAGAGCTCTAGGTCAAGTAAGCGAGCTATTGGATCACATCGCCGCACAGAGATGCGCTTCTGAGCGACAATCAGATTGGGCTTAAAACCGATCGAGAGAGATTAACTCTCCCGAGTTACCACCACGTTGTGGTAGTAGAGGAACAACCATGGCGAATCTTCTCCTTTATTGAAAACTAGTCATGTCCGGACTCCTGAACCCTCCATGCGGATTCCCATGGAGGGACGGACTCCCGATCGACACCTTGAACCTAAAGTCGGGCGTCGGACGGACTCGTTGGATGACGTCCAGCAATCAAGCTTCAAATTCGAGGCTTTCGGCCCTTGAGCCTCGAGATGGGTAGGGTTCGGACTTAATTCCACCCACCCACACGGACATCTGATCTATCTCAAATCCGGCAAGAGCCCGTGAAACGATACATCATTCTTTGGGCGAGATTCCTCCGAGGTTATGGGCAGGATAAAGGACTACCGAGAGGAAAACGCGAATTTCAATTTTCTGCAATAATTGCCGCGACGAGGAATCTTGAATGCCGTCGATCGCCATGAAATGCAGCTTACACCGATCTGGCGTCCATAATACGAAAATCTTTGTGCTATGTAGAGTTTCGGAAAATCCGAAACTAAGTTTGGGACAATCGGTCCCGAATACAACCCTAATCCGTAACAAAAGGGTGCATCACGCCCAGGCACGAGTACAAAACCAAAAGCAAAAAACCCCATAAAGTGGCACGGAACCGTCTTTGGAGGGATGGCTCGGCGGACCATGTAAAATTCACGTACAGATGCAGCCACTCCAACACATAGCCTTCGAGCATGTTGTTGGATACTACGGCGGTGGCCAAAAGTGGCGAAGACTTCTAGCCCGGAGAAGCCACTCCCGGCGATACAGTATCGGTGTCAACAGCCTTGAGACTTTAGCATCAAATAATATCGGAAGCATCGAACAATCCAGCAGCCTCGCCGAAGTCTACCAAGTAGCAACAACAAATCCATGGAGTGACCGCGCATGCATCACCTTCAACGCCCTTGATGAACCCAAATTCGAACAGCCGAGCACCAGCCGTATTGGTCCTCGGTCCAATAGCGGAATGCTTTACCTTTACCAAGGTACTCATGGATGGCGCAGCCGGGTTAAACCTCATCTACGAAACTCTTCAAAAAATGGAAATAGTGGAGCCGCATTGGCTGAGCGGCACAACCTTTAGAGGAATAATCCCTAGCTTGCGAGAAAAATCACACTTGATGTGGTGTTATTTCTCATGGGACAATTGCAGGTCCAGAAGAGTCACGTTCAAGTGGCCCGTTGAAGTGGATATCACGCTATATTAGGGACGGGGAGGCATTCACAATTTTCAAGCCATACCCCATTACGGGTACATGAAGCTTAAGATGCGGGCCGGCGGAATAATCACTCTCGTTAGTGATCCGGACCACTGACCTCCATGAAAACAAGATAGCCGCATTAAACAGGAGGCACTATCGAAGCCCTAGGCGTAGAGGAACTCAACTGTTTGTGCTCTATGGTGCATAGGGCGATGTGATACTCGATAAAAGATCCAAGTCCACCTCCTTTAAACCGGTGACGAAATAGTCAAATTCAGGTCCATCAACGGACCCAACAAAGATGGCCTCCATCGGAGCGCGGTTGAACCTTGATGTGGCGCGCACTATGATAATTCCTTAGGAAAATTGGGACATCTTTGCTGGCACTTGCGGATATGCGAGGTGTGATTAGCGAGAACACGGCCTAAACATCCTAAAAAGTTCAAGCCAGATCAAACAGGCTCTTGGCGATTTTCGAACCCAAGAAGCGATGGGAGAGCTAGCCAAACTTTGGGCGGATTCATCGGAGACATCAAACATCGGATGGCTAGCAAACTGGTAATGGTACCAAGAAGGATAAATCTGGCGCCTATGTTATGCGATTTTAAAGACCTCGACAAGGCCTGCCCAAAGAATCCCTTCCCTTCCTGCATCATCGACCAAATAATAAATCTCTTGCGAACACGATTCATTGTGCTTCCTTGATGCATACTCGGCTACCATCAATTAAGATGGCGGAGGCGGACCAACGCATGCGGCATTCATTACTCCATATGGACCATGCACCTTCAACCACGATGCCTTTGGACTCAAAAAGCATGGTATGACATATCATCGTATGATTGATTTACAATTTGCTGCGGATCGGCAAAAGCAGTAGAGGCATCGTGGGCAAAACGTAGTCGTCAAACCAAGCTCTTGTCGAAACTCTAGTAGGCGATTTGGAGGCTCACATTCGACAACCTCCGAACATATGACATCAAGCTGAATCCGGAAAAATGCGTTTTAGGCGTGCCGGCCGGAAACTCACGGGCTTCATTGTATCGATGAAATTGAAGCAAACCTAGCCAAGATCCGAGCTCTGTCACTGTGGATATTCAAAATACCTCAAACAAATACAAAATTGACGGATCGTGGCGGCTCTACAGCCACTTCATCTCCGTTTGGGAGAAAAGGCATTGCCCTCTATCGCCTCCTCGGTAGCCGAACACCAGGGTGGGCGGATCTTGCCCTTCTGGACTCGAAAGATAAAGCATATTGGCAACAAATCCGGTCATTATTAACGCCTAACACAGGCGAACCAATGTTTTTATATATCGCGGCAACACATCAAGTTATGGCCTTGGTGCTCGTCGTCGAGCGAAAGCGAAGGGCATAAATTCCCTCTTCAAAAACCGATTGTACTACGTATCCCTGTCTTAACTCCTACAAGTCCGTTACCCATACTATCAAAGATAGCGTCTGCGATGTTCATAGCATCCGGAAGCTCCGACACTACTTTCAAGATTGTTCGATAACAGTGGCCTCCAAAGTGCCCCTCAACGACATTATAAACAACGCATGACGCTGACAGGCGAGGATTGCAAAATGGGCCATCGAGCTATTACCATTCAATATAACACAAACCTCGTGACTATAAAGTTGCAAGTCTCGGCTGACTTAAATCGCTTGAATGGATGACGAACTCCCTAAAAAGTCGGCGCATACTCAATTGGATTATGCATTTAATGGCTCAAAATGTTGGCGGCGGCTGGGGGCTGGCATCGTGTTAGCGTCCCACAGGGGACCTGATCAATACATACTTCAGGATAATGTACGGACTCCAACAATGCAGCCGAATCTGAGGCCCTCCTACATGGCCTCGGATGGCAATCTCCATGGGCATTCAACGCCTAGAGGTGCTGGGGATTCAAACCTTGAAATATCGGGTAAATGGAGACTTTGATGCCGAGGATCCGAAAATGGTAGCCTCGTAGCAGCTGTCCTAAAATGTCAGCTGGGTTGAAGGACTCGAATTCCACCACGTGTACGGGATAATAACCAAGCAACATGGCGTGTTAGCGCGCTTCGGTAGCGGCAAGCGGCTTGACCTCATCCTCAAACATCTTCACAGGCGGCTCTTTAAGCCATCAGGTACTATGGGAAGAGAGTCAGGAATAACAACACAGGCGGCCCGCACCTTGTAGCGAACAATCGACATAATCGGCGGCTCGACCCAGCGAAATAACACCTTGAGACCACGAAATAATGGCGGTAATCGCCCCATGGGCGAGAGCCATTCCTAGCCTATTTAATTAGGGTAGAACTTCCCGAACCAAAAATGAGGCCCGGCGCATAGTTTGGCGATCTAAAACCTACAAGGTCCACGAGGAGAACTTTATAAAGAAAACAACGGAGTCCTTCAAAGGTGCATCTTGAAGAAGGCGAAACCTTGGCTGAAATTCATGCGGACTAGGCGGACACCTGCCGCCAGGCCCCTTGTAGGCAAGGCATTCCGTGAGGAGTTTTATTGTGCGGCGGCGGGCGGATCTTTCGGGACTTAGTCAAAAGATCGTTGGTTGTCGGCTCTTTGCTAATGAGCCATATGCCACCCGCCCTCAAAACTATACCCATTACGGCGTTCACGCAGTGCAGGGGCTTAACATGGTTGGACCCCTTAAAGGGGAACCCACAAGCAAAAATACCTCTTTGGTCATGGTGGATAAATTCACCAAGTGGATAGAGGCTAAGCCAGTTAAAGCGGCGAGTCCGGACCAGTGATAGACTTCATATCGGGGTAGTACACCATTACGGCGTCCCCGGCATCATTACCGATACTGGCGACGAACTTCACGGCCGATGAGGTCAAAACTCTCGTGCAAAAATATGGGCATTAAGCTCGACTACGCTTCGGTTTACCACCCTCAAACCAACGGTCGGTGGAATGAGCAAATGGTCTAATAATGGCGGCGTCAAACCCGAACTAGTCACGGTCCTACGGAATCCAATATGCCTTTGGGTAGAGGAGCTCGAATCCATACTCTAGGGGCTGCGGACCACGCAAACCGTACTCTTTGCAGTTCACACCATTCTTTATGGTATCACGGCGCAAAAGGCGGTTTTGCCTGCGACATAATTCATGACTCACCTCGAGTGCGCATGTATGTCACGAAAGAAGCCGAGCTGGATCGTCGGGACAGCTTGGGCGCGATGGAGGAGGAGCAGCGGCGTGGCAAAGGCCGTTCGCATTCGTTCGGCCAGCGAGCTCGAAGATATCAAAAGCGAAATCACGGGCTAAAACACAATGTTGGCGAACTAGTTCTCGCTGCACGGACAAGAAAAGGACAAACTCAAGCCAAATGGGAAGGTCCCTTCATCATCAACCAAGTCGAGGCCGGAGCATACCGTTTTGAATGCATCCGGATAACCGACTAGAGCCGAACCCATGGAGCAGATTGCCTCCGAAGATTCTCGCCTAAGCGCCGGACTAGAGTTCGTCTCCTTCCTCCACATTTCACAATTCAGCTGTCTTTTGTTTCTCTCCTTCTCCTACCTTTTTCATAAAAGCCCTTGAGGGCCTATTTGCGGTGTTCGCACACACGATGTGCTACCCGCTCATTATACACAGGGGCTTCTCTAATAGAAGCTTACTTATAAGGGCTTCATGCCCGGCGTATCAAACTTCCACATGTACCTTTTATTCACCATTATATGCATCGATATGACTTAAGTTTGTGCCAAATTGGTGGGTTACTGGCTCACACGTATTGCTTACCTCGTTCCCGATTGTTGGCTAGGAGGTAAAGGAGCACCTCTGCGATTATTCTTGCCCGGGTTGGCGGATGTATACGTCGGCGGAGGTGAAGCGAAAACTAGCGTTCTTAAGAGAATATTGATCGGTGACTTGAAAGACAATTTTTTAAACATTTACCTATCTGCCCCGGATGTTTTCTGCTTTTTGCTTGATCAGGACATGCACTTTAGGGCATGCCTCGAGAGAAGGAACCCTTAGCGGAACTATTCTCCTGGAAGATGTTTCTTACTAACCATGTAATATAACATAACTAGTTGGGCACTTGCACGATAAAGCACTAATGACCCTCGCTTTGGTCTCCATGCATGCCCGATTTTGTCATAGCAGAAGGTATTGGACACACTCCGGACTCTAGGGTCCCGAATTGAAGCGGAAAGGTCGACAAAGACAAGCGATCTACAATCCGGCTAGAAGGCATTTCATGTCATTTTAAATACATAAATCAAATTTATGGTGTACTCCTCCTCAATCCCGTCTAACAGTGTCTAATTCTGATCCGTTAGAAATACTTAGCGGCCAACTCTACTTGGCCGTACACTAAACTCTGAGGGATCTCTCCTTCCCGCCGGGCCCACAGGTCCAACCTCGGCCATGTGGTTTGGATCCGCCTTCTTGTACAGCGTCTTCACCATGGCCCGAGCCTTCTGGCACCTTAATGGCCAGGCCGATATCTTCCATAATGAGCGCACCGTGCTCCTGAAGCTTCTCACATAAGCTCTCAAGGCCCTCGGGTAGGGAGGCGGATGGCCATAAGACTTTGGGCAGCGCCACTCGCCGCTTTGCCCGAACATGTTCGGCAGTTGCACCAACTCGGGGAAGTTGGTCGCCCGTCGAAGCAGGCATTTCCTCCGCAGGCGACCTGTGGCGCACCTACAAGACATATTTACATCAATAGGCTTCCTCGCGAACTCTTCTTTTCAAAAGAATTCGCTCAAGCACTTACCATAGATGCGCAGCGAACCTGCTGATTCTCCTTCCACGGGCAGAACAGAACCGGCCCGAACACCTTCGACTCTTCCCCAAGCTGGGTGTGGGCATCACAGGAGTTTGTTCCTCTCTGCTTTGTACCTTCATAAGCACCCTCTCGCCAGCCTAACCATTTGGCGCGATGAGTGTTGCTTGTCCGGATCGAGTCCGGCAACATCTGCAATATCATTGTCGAGACTTACCTTACGCCGCACACGCTTATCTTTTGAAATAATGTGTTACCGGGAGGGGTCTCTGTGTCTCCTCCTGCGGCGGCCAGTCTTGACCTCAAGTTGGGCCTTGCACTCTTGTAGCTCACAGACAGACATTGGGTATTCTTCTCTGTAAGATCCTGCACATTAAAGATCCTTAAATCAGTTATTTTAACTACTTTAAGTCTCGAGGAACTCTTGGCATATACGCTATTATAATCCCTCACTTTCGTATGTCTTTTACACTCTTGCTCCGTGGCTCTGGTCAAACCATCTTGAGCAGCACGCAGTCGCGCATCTCCAGCGTTAAAGGCATTCAGCGCCTCAAGGGAGAGACACGCGTCCTGAAAAACTGACGGCCGGCGCCTATGGTTCATGGCGCTCTCCACCTCGAGACACAGTGGCGGACGGCTGTCGGCATCCTCCGTTGGAGGAGTATCCGGCTCGCCCTTGCGCCTCCCCCCTCCCGGACCAGGTGGTGGAGCCTAGGCTGGCGGAGGCTTGGTGCCAACCTCGCCGGGCAGATCCGTGGCGCTCTTCTCTGAAAAAAGTCATGAGCATTAATACACCCCTAGGAATCTTTTCCTAAATAGCGTGTAAGCTATACCATTGCGGTGGCGTTTGGTCGCTGCCGCCTCCTCTTCCGCTGTGAAGTCGGATTGACCCTTGTTGGTCGGCCGTCGCGGAGTTGGCTTCTGCCTTGAAGGCACCTCTGCAAGACACCGTTGTATCGGTGGTCGAGGAATGCATAAGGATGAAATAATGGTGTCAGGACTTCGGTCATAAGTACACAGGAAGCGGTAACAAGCCGGGAGTAGTCGGCCGTAATGGCGACTAGAGCATTGTCCATGCTGAGTTGGTGGAACACCCGTCGATTAGCTCCACCTTTATGTAGGATCCTCCTCGGAGGTCGGATCAAGGGATCTTCACGGATCCTCGGGTTGTGGGCCGGACTATGTATGCCCTCCACATCTCGCGCAGCTCCTGCGTCCAAATCGTCAAAGTAAAGGTATTTAAACTTTGGCGGCATGGGTGGGATAAATAAAATGTCCGCTTACCCAGCGCGAGGTTATTCATGGAGAACCCATTCAATGGGCTTGTCGGAGAAGTCCTCCTTCTCCCCCTTATCGCAGGCAGACGGAATCTTCACTAGATCTTTGGCGATTACAGGCCTTCTGCGACCATGACGGGTGGCATCATTTTCCCGTTGAAATCCCACATGGGGTGGCCCTGTGTTACCAGCAGCTGCACACCCGCATTATACTGCGTGGCCATGACTCCAATCAAGGTCAATCCGGAATGGGCGACAACCTTATCCGGCCCATCAAATAATGGGCGCCCTTGTCTTCCTCGGTTGAGAGCTCCGCGAAGAGGACCAACAAGCGTTCTTGGAGGAGCCCTCTTTGAATTATAGGCCGATCGAGCGGTCGGCGATGGAGCATATTCTACATAGAACCATTCGAAGGCGGTCTTGGATGCCTTCTTTGGAGTTCGGATGGATATCCGGTCAGCGATCACGCCATATTTCGGCACGCCCACTTGATATATTGACCCCTCGGAGGAAGCGAAGTGCAAGCGAAATAGCCTATTCCACAGCGCAAAATGGGGCTCGATGCCGAGAATAGCTTCGCAAAAACTCTGAAACCCATGATGTGCGAGAATAGAAGCGGGCGTGAGTGAAGGAGCTGGAGTCCATAGAACTCCAGAAGCCCGCGGAGGAAACGGATGTGCAGGAGAATCAAGCCCCTTATTAGATAGGGGCCAAACACACCGCTCTCCTTTAGAGGGGCTAGGGTGGCCTACGCCCTTCCACCGCCGTGGGTGGCCAGCCGGCTCGAGCAGGGACCATAAAGGCGGGAGGAAGATATCCCTACGCTTGAAGCTTCCTGCGGCTCGTTATCGCGGGCCCGAACATCTCCTCCAATCTCTGCGGAGGGCAGGGCCTTGAGAGGACGCGTCGGCGGTTCCATGATGGAATGGGTTTTAGGTCAGCGCTCCGATAGTACTTTCGCGGAAGGAGGATGGTGTGATTTGGATCTGGATTCTTATCTCTCTTATAGGCGATTATTTACTGCATGACTAGGGGTAAAACATAAAAAAGATACCTGGCTTTTGGCATTCATTCGACAGCGTGGAATAGGGCCATTATCGATTGTATCAAAACCGGCGGATCTCGAGTAGGGGTCCCGAACTATGCGTCTAGGCGGATGGTAGCACGAGGCCGAGGACACAATGTTTTTACCGGAGTTCAGGCCCTCTCGATGGAGGTAATACCCTACGTCTGCTTGATTAATATTGATGATATGGGTAGTACAAGAGTAGATCTACCACGAGATCAAGGCTAAACCCTAGAAGCTAGCCTATGGTATGATTGTTGAGATGTAATGTTGTGTCCCTACGGACTAAAGCCCTCCGGTTTATATAGACACCGGAGGCTAGGAATTACACGAAGGCAGTTACAATGGTAGGAGATCTACA
The DNA here is from genome assembly GCA_021437245.1 of Aegilops speltoides. Taxonomy (NCBI): domain Eukaryota; kingdom Viridiplantae; phylum Streptophyta; class Magnoliopsida; order Poales; family Poaceae; genus Aegilops; species Aegilops speltoides. Next base: position 10,151 of record JAHHZJ010003245.1, read on the forward strand.
TATCCGTATTGCCAAGCTTGCCTTCCACGCCAAGGAAAGTACCTTAGGACCACGATAGGAGTCTTCAATCTTCTATCTTCGTGATGCAGGGAGTCCGGCGGATATTGATAGTCGGTTTGTCCGGACACCCCTAATCGAGGACTCCCTCGGTAGCCTGAACCGGTCTTCAATGGCGATAAGTCCGGCGTGCATAATGTTCGGCATTGCAAGGCGGGTTCCTCCCTCGAATAATCGAGGAAGATAATGAACACCGGGATAGTGTAAAACTCGCAAAATAAATTCCACATTCCAAGCGTAGAGAATAAAATACACACTTAGTTCAATCTGGCTTTGGCGTATTACGCGGTGGAAATATGCCCTAGAGGCAATAATAAAAGTATTATTATTATATTTCCTTGTTCATGATAATTGTCTTTTATTCATGCTATAACTATATTATCAGGAAATCGTAATGCGTGTGAATACATAGACCACAATATGTCCCTAGTGAGCCTCTAGTTGACTAGCTCGTTGTGATCAGCGAGATAGTCATGGTTTCTGACTATGGACATTGGATGTAGTTGATAGCGGGATCACATCATTAGGAGAATGATGTGATGGACAAGACAATCCTAAGCATAGCACAAAGATCGTGTAGTTCGTTTGCTAGAGCTTTTCCAATGTCAAGTATCTCTTCCTTAGACCATGAGATTGTGTAACTCCGGATACCGTAGGAGTGCTTTGGGTGTATCAAGCGTCTGGCGTGGCTGGGTGACTATAAAGGTGCATTACGGTATCTCGAAAGTGTCATTGGGTTGACACGGATCGAGGCTAGGATTTGTCACTCCGTGTAAGCGGAGAGGTATCTCTGGGCCCACTCGGTAGGACATCATCATAATGTGCACAATGTGATTAAGGGGTTGATCACGGGATGATGTGTTGCGGAATGAGTAAAGAGACTTGCGTGCGAGATTGAACAAGGTATCGGTATCCGGCGATCGAATCTCGGGCAAGTAAAATACCGCTAGACAAAGGGAATTGTATACGGGATCGATTGAGTCCTTGACATCGTGGTTCATCCGATGAGATCATCGTGGAACATGTAGGAGCCAACATGGGTATCCAGATCCGCTGTTGGTTATTGACGGAGAAACGTCTCGGTCATGTCTACATGTCTCCCGAACCCGTAGAAGTCTACACATAAGGTTCGATGGCGCTAGGGTTATAAAGGAAGCTTGTATGTGGTTACGAATGTTGTTGAGTCCGGATGAGATCCGGGCGTCACGAGGAGTTCGGAATGGTCGGAGGTAAAGATTTATATATGGGAAGTCTGTTTTGGTCACAGGAAAAGTTTGGGTTTTATCGGTAGCGTCTGGGACCACGGGAGGTCGGGGTCCACCAAGTGGGGCCACCTACCCCGAGAAGGCTGCGTGGGCCATGTGTGGGAGGAACCAGCCCGGGTGGGCTGGTGCGCCCCCAAAGGGCCCAAGCGCGCGGGGGAGGTGGGAGGGGCAAACCCTAGGGCGAGATGGGCCTAAGGCCCATGCTCCTGCGCCTCCCTCTCCTCCCCTGGCGCCACCCAGATGCCATCTGGGGCTGGCGCACCCCTTGGGGTGGGAAACCCTAAAGGGGCGCAGCCCCTCTCCCCTATAAATAGTGAGGCATAGGGCTGCCCGGAGACACCACAGAATACCGTGATTCGATCTACGCCTTTGGTTGCAGCCCTCTCCTCTCTCCCAAGTACTCCTCCTCTCCGTGGTGCTTAGCGAAGCCTGCTGGATGCCACACTCCTCCACCACCACCACGCCGTTGTGCTGCTGCTCTGGATGGAGTCTTCCTCAACCTCTCCCTCTCTCCTTGCTGGATCAAGGCGTGGGAGACATCGTCGGGCTGTGTCGTGTGTTGAGCAGCGGAGGTGCCGTGCGTTCGACACTTGATCATCGGTGATTTGAATCACGGCGATGCGACTCCATCAACCCGTTCACTTGAGCGCTTCCGCTTAGCGATCTACAAGGGTATGTAGATGCACTCTCTTTCTACTCGTTGCTGGTTTCTCCATAGATAGATCTTGGTGACACGTAGGAAAATTTTGAATTTACGCTCGTTCCCCAGCGATGGCATCATGAGCTAGGTCTATTGCGTAGATTCTTTGCGAGTAGAACACAAAGTAGTTGTGGGCGTTGATTTTGTTCAATATGCTTACCGTTACTAGTCAATCTTGTTTGACGGTATTGTGGGATGAAGCGGCCGGACCGACCTTACGTACTCTTCGTGAGGCAGGTTCCACCGATTGACATGCGCCGTGCATAAGGTGGCTAGCGGGTGCGATCTCTCCCACTTTAGTCGGAGCGGATTCGATGAAAAGGGTCCTTATGAAGGGTAAATAGCAATTGGCATATCACGTTGTGGTTTTGCGTAGGTAAGCGTTCTTGCTAGAAACCCATAGCAGCCACGTAAAACATGCAACAACAATTAGAGGGCGTCTAACTTGTTTTTGCGAGGGTATGCTATGTGATGTGATATGGCCAAGAAGAATGTGATGAATGATATGTGATGTATGAGATTGATCATGTTCTTGTAATAGGAATCACGACTTGCATGTCGATGAGTATGACAACGGCGAGAACCATAGGAGTTGTCTTAATTTATTGTATGACCTGCGTGTCATTGAACAACGCCATGTAATTACTTTACTTTATTGCTAACGGTAGCCATAGTAGTAGAAGTAATAGTTGGCGAGACAACTTCATGAAGACACGATGATGGAGATCATGATGATGGAGATCATGGTGTCATGCGGTGACGATGATGATCATGGAGCCCGAAGATGGAGATCAAAGGAGCAAAATGATATTGGCCATATCATGTCACTATTTGATTGCATGTGATGTTTATCATGTTTATGCATCTTGTTTACTTAGAACTGACGGTAGTAAATAAGATGATCCTTACAAAATTTCAAGAAGTGTTCTCCCCGGTGTGCCGTTGCTACGGTTAAGTAAGCTTCTAAGCACCACGTGATGATCGGGTGTGATGGATTCTTACGTTCACATACAGCGGGTGTAAGACAGTTTTACAGCGAAAACACTTAGGGTTAACAGCGAGCCTAGCATGTGCGGACATGGCCTCGGAACACGGAGACCGAAAGGTCGAGCATGAGTCGTATAGTGGATCGATCAACATGAAGATGTTCACCGATGATGACTAGTCCGTCTCACGTGATGATCGGACACGGCCTAGTTGACTTGGATCATGTAATCACTTAGATGACGGAGGATGTCTATCGAGTGGGAGTTCATAAGATGAACTTAATTATCTGAACATAGTCATAAGATCTTTGCAAATTATGTAAATGGCTCGGCGCTTTAGTTCCTTTGTTTAGATATGTTCCTAGAAAATATAGTTGAAAGTTGTGATGGCGATTATGCGGACGATGAAAGCTTATGTCCTTAATGCACGCTCGATGTCTTTGAACCCCAAACGTCGTTTGTGGATGTTGCGAACATCGGACATACACATTTTGATAACTACGTGATAGTTCGGTTAAGCGGTTTAGAGTTGAGGCACCAAAGGCGTTTTGAAGCGTCGCGGAACATATGAGATGTTTGAGGGCTGAAATTGAGATTTCGGGCTCGTGCTTACGTCAAGAGGTATGAGACCTCGGCGATTTTCTTAGCCTGCAAACTAAGGAGAAAAGCTCAATCGTTGAGCTTGTGCTCAGATTATGCGAGTGCAACAATCACTTGAATCAAGTGGGAGTTGATCTTCGGATGAGATAGTGATGTTTCTCCAAAGTCATTGCCACCAAGCTGCTAGAGCTTCGTGATGAACTATAACATATCGGGGATAGATATGATGATCCTTGAGGTATTCACGATGTTTGACACATGAAAGTAGAAATCAGAAGGAGCATCAATTGTTGATGGTTGGTGAAACCACTAGTTTCAAGAAGGGCAAGGGCAGAAGGGATACTTCATGAAGCGGCAAATCATTTGCTGCTCTAGTGAAGAAACCCAAGGTTGAACCCAAACCGAGACTAAGTGCTTACGTAATAAAGGAACAACCACTAGGCGGAATTACCCTAGATACTTGGTAGATGAGAAGGCTGGCAAGGTCGATAGAAGTATATTGGATATACATTATGTTAATGTGTACTTTACTAGTACTCCTAGTAGCACCGGTATTAGATACGGTTCGGTTGCTAAGTGTTAGTAACTTCGAAATAAAAGCTACGGAATAAGCGGAGACTAGCTAAAGGTGGTGACGATATGTGTTGGAAGTGTTTCCAAGGTTGATGTGATCAAGCATCATGCGCTCCCTCTACCATCGAGATTTGGTGTTTGCGTTGAGCATAGACATGATTGGATTATGTCTATACATGTCTGATTATTCATTTAAGGAGAATAATGGTTACTCTATTTATTTGAATAATACCTTCAATGGTCTTGCACCTAAAGGAATGGTTTATTGAATCTCGATCGTAGTGATACACATTTTCATGCCAAAAGATATAAGATAGTAATGATAGTACCACTTACTTGTGGCCTTTGCCATTTAAGTCATATTGGTATAAAAGCATGAAGAAGCTCCATGTTGATGGATCTTTGGACTCACTCGTTTTGAAAAGTTTGAGACATGCGAACCATGTCTATTGGTGTATATGCATGAAGAAACTCCATGCAGATGGATCGTTTGGACTCACTTGATTTTGAATCACTTGAGATATGCAAATCATACCACATGGGCAAGATGACTAAAAAGCCTCGTTTTTGATAAAATGGAACAAGATAGCAACTTGTTGGAAGTAACACATTTTGATGTGTGCAGTCCAATGAGTCTTTGAGGCATCTGATGAATATCGTTATGTTCTTACTTCACGAGATGATTGAGTAGATGTAGAGTATATTTACTTGATGAAACACAAGTCTGAATTATTGAATGGTTCAAGTAATTTTAGAGTGAAGTTGAAGATCATCGTGACAAGAGGATGAAATGTCTATGATATGATCATAGAGATGAGTATCTGAGTTCTGAGCTTTGTACATAATTAAGACATTGTGGAAATTGTTTCACAATTAATACCGCTGGAACACCATAGTTTGATGGTGTGTCCGAACATCATAGTTGCACCCTATTGGATATGGTGCGTACCATGATGTCTCTTGTCGAATTACCACTATCGTTCATGGGTTAGGCATTAGAGACAACCACATTCACTTTAAATAGGGCACCACATAATTCCGTTGAGATGACACCGTATGAACTATGGTTTAGAGAAACCTAAGCTGTCATTTCTTAAAGGTTTGGGGCTGCGGCGCTTATGTGAAAAAGTTTCATGTTGATAAGCTCGAACCCAGCGGATAAAATGCATCTTCATAGGACACCCAAAATAGTTGGGTATACCTCCTAATTCAGATCCGAAAGCAATAGGGATTGTTTCTTGAATCGGGTCCTTTCTCGAGGAAAAGTTTGTCTCGAAAAGTTGAGTGGGAGGATGGTGGAGACTTGATATGGTTATTGAACCGTCACTACAACTAGTGTGTAGCGAGGGCACGAGGAAGTTGTTCTGTGGCACCTACACCAATTGAAGTAGAAGCTTATGATAGTGATCATGAAACTTGGATCAAGTCACTACCGTACCTCGTGGGGTGACAAGGATGCGTCTTGCTTGAGTGGTGCAGTAATCTTGTCTTGAAGGTCATGTTGCTAGACAACAATGAACCTCGAGCTATGGAGAAGCAATGGTGGGCCCAAATTCCGACAAATGGTTAGAAGCCATGAAATCCGAGATAGGATCCATGTATCGAGAACAAAGCATGGACTTTGGTGGACTTGCCCGATGATCGGCAAGCCATTGAGATAAATGGATCTTTAAGAAGAAGGCGGGCGTGGGCGGTGATGTCACCGTCTATGAAGCTCGACTTGTGGCGAAGAGTTTTCACAAGTTCAAGGAGTTGACTACGATGAGATTTTCTCATCCGTAGCGATGCTTAAATCCGTCGGAATCATGTTAGCATTAGCTGCATTTATGAAATCTGGCGGATGGATGTCAAAAGCGAGTTTCCTTACCGGTCTTCGTAAGGAAAGGTTGTATGTGATACAATCCGAAAGTTTTGTCGATCCTAAGGATGCTAAAAGGTATGCTGGCTCAGCGATCCTTCTAAGGGCTGGAGTAAGCATCTCGGAGTTGGAATATGCGCTTTGATGAGATGATCAAAGATTTTGGGTTTATACAAAAGTTTATGAGAAACTTGTATTTCCAAAGAAGTGAGTGGGAGCACTATATAATTTCTGATGAGTATATGTTATTGATTAGAAATGATGTAGAATTTCTGGAAAGCATATAGGGTTATTTGAAAAGTGTTTTTCAATGGAAAACCTGGATTAGGCTACTTGAGCAATAAGCATCAAGATCTATAAGATAGATCAAAATGCTTAATAGTACTTTCAAATGAGCACGTACCTTGACATGATCTTGAAGGTGTTCAAGATGGATCGATCAAAGAAGGAGTTCTTGCACGACATGTAAGGTATGAAGTTAAGACTTAAAGCTCGACCACGGCGAAGAAGAGAGAAAGGGCGAAGGTCGTCCCCTATGCTTTATACATAGGCTCTACGGTATGCTATCTTGTGTACCTTTGAAGTGTGCCTTGCCATGAGTCGGTCAAGGGGTACAAGAATGATCCAGAATGGATCATTGAGACAATGATCAAAAATTGTCCTTGGAGTAATAAGGACATATTTCTCGATTATGGAGGTAATAAAGAGTTGGCGTAAAGGGTTACGTCGATGCAAGCTTACACCTATCCGGATAGCTACGAGTAGAATCGGGATCGTATAATGGAGCAATTTTAGAATAGCTCCAAGTAGAGCGATCATTTGGAATAGCTCCAAATAGGCGTGGTAGCTACATCTAGGAGATGACATAGAGATTTGTAAAGCACACACGGATCTGAAAGGTTCGGACCGTTGACTAAAACCTCTCTCACAAGCAACATGATCAAACCTAAAACTCATTGAGTGTTAATCACATAGTGATGTGAACTAGACTCTGACTCTAGTAAACTCTTGGGTGTTAGTCACATGGCGATGTGACTGTGAGTGTTAATCACATGGTGATGTGAACTAGATTATTGACTCTAGTGCAAGTGGGAGACTGTTGGAAATATGCCTAGAGGCAATAATAAAAATATTATTATTATATTTCCTTGTTCATGATAATTGTCTTTTATTCATGCTATAAGCTGTATTATCAGGAAATCGTAATATGCGTGTGAATACATAGACCACAATATGTCCCTAGTGAGCCTCTAGTTGACTAGCTCGTTGTGATCAGCAGATAGTCATGGTTTCTGACTATGGACATTGGATGTAGTTGATAACGGGATCACATCATTAGGAGAATGATGTGATGGACAAGACAATCCTAAGCATAGCACAAAGATCGTGTAGTTAGTTTGCTAGAGCTTTTCCAATGTCAAGTATCTCTTCCTTAGACCATGAGATTGTGTAACTCCGGATACCGTAGGAGTGCTTTGGGTGTATCAAGCGTCTGGCGTGGCTGGGTGGCTATAAAGGTGCATTACGGTATCTCGAAAGTGTACATTGGGTTGACACGGATCGAGGCTGGGATTTGTCACTCCGTGTAAACGGAGAGGTATCTCTGGGCCCACTCGGTAGGACATCATCATAATGTGCACAATGTGATTAAGGGGTTGATCACGGGATGATGTGTTGCGGAATGAGTAAAGAGACTTGCGATGCGAGATTGAACAAGGTATCGGTATCTGAAGCGATCGAATCTCGGGCAAGTAAAATACCGCTAGACAAAGGGAATTGTATCACGGGATCGTTGAGTCCTTGACATCGTGGTTCATCCGATGAGATCATCGTGGAACATGTAGGAGCCAACATGGGTATCAGATCCGCTGTTGGTTATTGACGGAGAAACGTCTCGGTCATGTCTACATGTCTCCCGAACCCATAGAGTCTACACATAAGGTTTGATGGCGCTAGGGTTATAAAGGAAGCTTGTATGTGGTTACGAATGTTGTTGAGTCCGGATGAGATCCGGGGCGTCACGAGGAGTTCGGAATGGTCGGAGGTAAAGATTTATATATGGGAAGTCTGTTTTGGTCATAGGAAAAGTTTGGGTTTTATCGGTAGCGTCTGGGACCACGGGAGGTCGAGGTCCACCAAGTGGGGCCACCTACCCCGAAGGCTGCGTGGGCCATGTGTGGGAGGAACCAGCCCGGGTGGGCTGGTGCGCCCCCACAAGGGCCCAAGCGCGGGGGAGGTGGGAGGGCAAACCCTAGGCGAGATGGGCCCTAAGGCCCATGCTCCTGCGCCTCCTCTCCTCCCCTCTGGCGCCACCCAGATGCCATCTGGGGCTGGCCGCACCCCTTGGGGTGGGAAACCCTAAAGGGGCGCAGCCCCCTCTCCCCTATAAATAGTGAGGCATAGGGCTGCCCGAGAAGACCACAGAATACCGTGATTCGATCTCGCCTTTGGTTGCAGCCCTCTCCTCTCTCCCAAGTACTCCTCCTCTCCGTGGTGCTTAGCGAAGCCTGCTGGATTGCCACACTCATCCACCACCACCACGCCGTTGTGCTGCTGCTGGATGGAGTCTTCCTCAACCTCTCCCTCTCTCCTTGCTGGATCAAGGCGTGGGAGACATCGTCGGGCTGTCGTGTGTTGAGCAGCGGAGGTGTCGTGCGTTCGGCACTTGATCATCGGTGATTTGAATCACGGCGAGTGCGACTCCATCAACCCGTTCACTTGAGCGCTTCCGCTTAGCGATCTACAAGGGTATGTAGATGCACTCTCTTTCTACTCGTTGCTGGTTTCTCCATAGATAGATCTTGGTGACACGTGGGAAAATTTTAATTTACGCTCGTTCCCCAACAAGGCGAGGAGGAGGAGGAGAATACTCTCTCCGGAGGAGGAGAGAAGAAGGAAAGGCCTCCCCAATCAGGCGGCGGAAGGGTCAAGAGGGAGAACTATCCCCTGGACGGTTCGCCAACATCAATGTTGGCGAGGAAGAATAACCTCAAGGGCCCGGCGTCCGAAGCAAGATCGTAAGTATCCGGATCATTCATATGCCGTATTATTGTATGTCACGCGGTGTCCTTCTAATCTTTGCATTGTTCCTTTAGTCCGGCGGTGGCGACTTTCCCGACTTGATGGCGGGTCGTTGGCGCGTCGGATGTAAATTCCATCCGGCGCCTCTACCCCGCAGCCGGAGGGCGATGGCGGAATCCTGAGGGCCGCGCCGGGAGGAGGCTTTCACGGGCGCCGTCGGGCAGCCCCGGACTTTGTGCGGACTCTACTCCGGAACCCGTGGCGGTTCAGTCCGTAGCAACCCTGAAAGGGGCGAGGACCGTGGCGCCGGCGGCCTCCGTCCAACGGAGGCCTTTGGACAACCTGCTGGAGGCGCTCAAAGCGCCTCCATCGAAAAGAACACCGCACTCTCATGAGTGCGGTGATTGAAAGATCCAGCTTCGCCAGAGGCGGGTGTGCAGCTTCTGATGACCTTCTAACAGGCTTTGAGGTAGAAGGATAAAATTAAGTAATATAATACCGCATAAGGCGGTAGCCCCGATGCTTAGTCCGGTGTTAGGAAAGAAAAGCGGACTAAGGATCTTCTAACAAGATATCTGAGGGTTTCTAAAATATGTCAATATGGGTTTTGCAGGCTCTTGTTGTTGACCTCTGCCGCATTAACAGTGAGGTCGAGAGCCTTGAAGAAAGACCAGCGAGCCGGCCAGAGCTGAGCCATGCCAGAGGCAGCTCAAGGAAGAAAGGTAAATAACACCACTTTAAATAAGTACCTTCTGAGAAAGGGTTTGGTTTGCAAACATGATTAATAAGGATAATATATGTCTGCGAGGGCCACTAACGAGGTGGCAATACGAAGGATGCCCGTTTACGTGGCGAGCATAGCATGACCACAGAGCAATGGCGAAAAAACAAGCGGCTGTTGGCGGAAGTTTGGCAAAGCTCGGGCTCTCATGGAAAAGCATGAGAGTTTGGGCGTATTTCTGAACTTCGAGTCGAGCTTGCCTCGGCTCTTGAAAGGGCGAGTCCATAAGGCGAGGCGAAGACCCATATGGAAGTAGAGGACATGAAGAAGATAGCGGCGGGTAGGCGTTTTCATGCGAGCAAGCATGTTAATGTAAATTACGGATACTTACGGTCGGGCTCTCGGGGGCATTTGCGGATCGGCGCGTGGTCGTCTGATGCCGTGCGTTCTATCGTGGCGAGGAGGAGCTCAGCGGAGAAGGTCTTACGGTCTCGATCTGGCTGAGGCCGGCCATCCGTGCCCCCAAGCGACCAGTGAAGGCATTGTCGAACTCCACAAGGTAGGCGAGGAGGCCATGAAGGCCTCATGATCGGTAGCTGTGCTGGGCGAGCCATGCACAGCCTACTTTGGCCTAGTCACGGTGGCTAGTGGATGCATGCCCGGAGCTGGATGTGATCAAGCGCTCACTTTGCATTGAAAGGCGCTTCGTCGGGCCTTGCCCGCATAAAAAGTGCAATGGGGCAAAATTGGATGCGGAGAAGCTTCTCACGGATCCGCCGCCCGCGGCAAGGAGCATATGCGCGGGGCGATATTATAAGGTTGTCTGAAGGAGCCAGCGATATTGCGGATGAGTGCCCCTTAATGTAATCACAGAGTGAACTGTTGCTGTGTTTTTTATCATGTGCGCTGAAAACCGTTTATATATTGCCATGAAGCAACGCTTTGTAGATTTTAAAATATTACCTTCATCTGCGGCCATTTATTAAATCGAGAGATGGCAAATCGTTGGCTTCAGCCCCCAAGTCCACGAGTCTTTGGGGTGTTCGGTGATGGACTTGAGCACTCTTGTTCCCATTTTGGGTCCATCTAGGGAGGCGCTCAACCGACGACGAACAAAGCGACGGACTTATAATGCTTGAACACTCTCACTTAGCCATAAATTCTATAATTTTAAATTTTGCGTGAAGCCCTGGCAGTATTGGAAGACGAATCCAAGGCGCTATCCGCCTATAAATCGGACATCATCGAACTTAAGCTCGGCGGCATGAGCCTTTAAGGACCGAAAGAACCTCTCGAACAGCGACGAGTCCCTCGCCTTATCATGCGGTCGGTTTAGCTTTCTCCTTTGAGGCGTTAACTTGGCTCAAGCCCAGAGGCGCAATCGCGTGGTTCTCCCGGTGCTACCTTAGCCGGCGGAGCGGGCGTAAGGTACCAAAACGTAGGAGTGAGCAAACCCAACTATTGACCCAATACATGATTCGGAGCTGATTCATATAATGCTATAAGTTAGGGTGCCGTACTTGTGAAAGTGTTAGGACTTAATCACATCATAATATGGGGAGCGGAAGCCCTGGTGTATTCGGCCGTACCAAAGTATCTGGTGCAATATGTCATATAGTGAACATTTGTAAAGGATAGCATATTGCCATGAAAAAGGTAATGAACTTGCAAAAAGGAAGTGCGGCGTTATTTATGAAGAAGATGCGCTAATAAAGCGGTGATACAAATATTGCGGTAAGCAAAGGGATTAGGACTAAATTAACATGTCCCCCTCGGGGATAACACCAAGACTTGGTGTATGTAATCAAATTTAATGCTAAATGTGAGGAGACCACACGATGTTATTCGTGCAGCCTTCTTTAATCCTGACTGTTGTATCGTGAATTCGGCAAGATTCGCCGTCAGACTGAGGAAAACACAGTTAGCAGTCCTGTGTATGAAAAAGAAGAAAGATAAAAAAACAAAGCCGAGGCGATTGCATCCTTGTGGTCGAACGCACTCTTTGGTCCTTGTGGTTAAGCCCCTCCCCATGCCATGGTATCTCCAAAGCGTAATGATGTCTGCAGTGTTATTCTAATGATCATCTTGTGAGGCGGGGTTGGGGCCGCATTACTCGCGATGCTCGATCGTGCGAGGCGGTCTTAGTCATTGTTGCTCCGGGTAGCGTTTTGATGTGTCGGCTTTTTAATTGCGGACTAGAGAATTGCCGTAGAAGGCTGCTCTGTACCGCGCGAGCAGTGTATGTTCCTCCGTTCGGAGGGGCGTTAAATATTCCCATTGGACGTAATGACTCCACGAGGCGAGCATTTTGAGCTTTAGGTATGCATAATCGCGCACGGCGTTGAATTTTTGCGACGGTTGATTCGTCCGGCGAGGGCATGATAGCGCTTCTGAGCAGGACTATATCGAAGAATAACTCTTAACCGGAAGTTATCAAGGATCCGAAGACCACTTCGGTGTGTGAGCCTGTCACGGTTGGCTTCCCCACTCACAGGATGACACCTTTAAAGGTTGTCTTAGTAGGTTTGATCTGGATGGGTCTATGCCCATTTGCGCCTTGTGTCACGATAAAGCGAGGTTCGAGGCTGCTGCCGCCGTCCATCGGGACTCTTGTGAGTGAAATCCATCGACGATTGGGTCTAGGACCAATGCGGCGAATCCGCCATAGCGTATGCTAGTCGGATGGTCTCGTCGATCAAAAGTGATCGGACGGGAGGACCATGGATTGAACTTGAGCGGTAGCTCCATCGCGTAGACATCCCGTAGTCTGGCGCTTCCTCTCCCTCTTGGGTATAGATTCGCGTAAATCATATTCACCATCCGCACTTGCGAGGAATACCATCTCTGTTGTTGGCGGCGGGTCTCTTCCTCGTCGTCGCTATTTAACCCCTTGTCATTGTGTTGGCAATTAACGCGGCTGCTGAACACCCAACAATCTCTATTGGTGTGATTAGCTAGCTTTTGAAGGTGCCATGTATACGGCATGGCGGTCGATATTCTGTCCAGTTAGGCGGGCTCGGAGTTGTTCTTTTAAATGGCTTCTTTAGTTGACCGGGTTTGGAGCCTCGGAATCCGGCATTGGCTGCCGTATCCTCTTTGTAAATCGCCGTTAGTATGGCGTTTGTTTTGATTCGGCGTGACTGCCGTGATTGTCCTTGAATGCGGAGTGCGCGAATTTTTGCGGAGATTATTGCTGCGGGCTAGCCAGCTATCCTCTCAGCATAAGCGGAGTCATGCTGATGTGAGGGCTGCCATGGATTTGACTTCTCCTGCCCGGTGCCGTGCTAGCCATTAAATCCCGGATGTTGTGTTTGAAGGCTACGAGGGCCTCCGCATCGAACGGTCGGCGATTTGATTTTTCTTTGTCCAGAAGCGTGTCAGAACTGTCGGCGATTAAATCACAGCTGCTGAATAATGTGGCTTAGGTCATGCCGTCGGTGGTGGTCGCGTGTGTACCTTGGAAGTTATCAAGGAGCGCGGCCTCCGGTCTTCCCAACACCAATCGACTCTGCGGGCAAAGCTGTTAAGCCAATGCCGAGCTGGTCCTTTAAGCAGTGGGAGATATTTGATGGGCGTGAGATATGCGTGCGCCCTTGGCCATATGGATGTGGAAGAAGATAATCTTGATCCACACCAGGGAAGTGTTGTACCATCGTAAGATTCGATGTTCACAGGGTTGAACCCTTGAGGATCGATGATCCATTACTTCATCGATGAAGCATAGCTTGGTGTCTTGGCGCCCTGTGATTGAGCAATATCGCGATGTAGCTCGAGGGCGCTATGCGGTGTATTGACCCGGCGGCGTTATGTCGGCGCGATGGTATTAAGTCGTGGAGTCGTAGAAGCGTACGTGATCCATAGATGGATCTGGATTGCCTTGCTTTGTCCTCCAAGATGTCGCAAATGCAGCGTGTTCCTTTTGGCCCGTATATACGGATCGATGTCGAGAAGTGCGGTCTTGGTTGGGGCCTTGAATGCCTCTCATCGCGACCACGGGGCGGTCGGTCGACCATGTCGTGCGCTGGTGATAAAGGTATGTATGCTTCCTCCTCTAATCGGGGGCAGCTTGCGTCTTAGGTAACTTTTTTGGAGGAGTTCGAGTTTATACTCTTGACGCGAGGACCTCGGTCCATCGATCGGCTAGCAGATCTTGATCAGCTTGAAGCTGTTCTGCTTTTCTTTAGGCTATTTGCCGTGGCTATGAGCCTGCGCTGAAAGCGCTCTTGTTAAGCAGGATCTTGGTGTAATGAATTCATCATCGTTGAGGCTAACCCGTCTTCGGAGGAGGCATATAGTTATCGTCCTCAACCCCTTACGTCGCATACATGTCGTGAGGGCTTGCTTCTGCGTCCTCCTACTGTTGGAGTCTTGCGGGGAGGGATCGTCTTCGGCACTCTCCGTGGTGTTGTGTCTCCGTGCGGGATTCTCCATTCTTGTTGTGGCGGGATTTAGGCGCGCGCCAGCGCCAGCGTTTAGGCTGCTTCTTCAAAGAATCTTCCTCCTTTGCTTTTGCCATCCCCTTCTTTTGGGGTATCCACCATGTAGGCGTCGTATGGCGAGGTGGCCTTCCGGTGTCCGTGGTATTTGGGTCTGATCGCCTCCGGCATCATCGTCCATAGCGTCGATGTCCTCGGGTAAGTAGTCTAGCATGTCGGTTAGATCCTCATTGATGGCTACAAAATGGGTGGTGGGTGGGATCGGGAATTTCTAACCGTCATCAGAACTCAACCGTCCAGGCCATAGTCCGGCCAGATTCTCGATAGCGAGATGCTTGAGAGAATTTAGGATATCGCCAAAAGCCCGAGTGTTGAAAGATGTCGGCGGTGAATTCCATGACGGCGTAATCTTGCTTAATTGGCGAAGCGGCGGGAGGCTCGGTCGGCGAAGTCCGGCGCCTCGGGATCCTGAGTTTTTGCAAGGACAAGATCGGTATTGGCTCCATCGCCGTGATGTTGAAACCCCGGTAGCGTCTATCCACGGCCCTCGTCATGAGCAATCGGTGCAGGCAAGTAGCGAAGGCGGATTAAGTCGCGACCGCCAAAGCTTCTTGTCCGTGGCGAGCGAGATCATGCCCATCGTCGCGGTCTGTGGCGTTGCTTAGCGATGGCTCGAGTCCGTCGAAGATCAAGTCTCCTGATCGTCGGCCGTGAAGTTTAACTTCGAATCGACACGATGGCGGGCGTAACTTTCGATCTGCTCGGATGGCCAAGAAGAATTGGCCCTTGATGCAAGCCCGCGAATATGAAAATCATGCAGGAGAAAGTCTCACCTGGGGCGGTGTTGATGGTTGAAGATGCCATCGAGCCTATCGGTGGCGACGGAAGAACTCTCAATGAAAGCACCAATGTCGGTGTCAAAACCGGCGGATCTCGGGTAGGGGTCCCGGCGTGCGTCTAGCCCGATGGTAACGAGAGCGAGGACACAATGTTTTTACGCAGGTTACGGCCCTCTCGATGGAGTAATACCCTCGTCACTGCTTGATTAATATTGATGATATGGGTAGTACAAGAGTAGATCTACCACGAGATCAAAGGCTAAACCTAGAAGCTAGCCTATGGTATGATTGTTGAGATGTAATGTTGTCCTCTGGACTAAAGCCCTCGGTTTATATAGACACCGGAGGCTAGGGTTCTGAGGCAGTTACAATGGTAGGAGATCTACATATCCGTATTGCCAAGCTTGCCTTCCATGCCAAAGGAAAGTACCTTCGGGACCACGGGCGGAGTCTTCAATCTTCTATCTTCGTGAGTGCAGGAGTGGCGGATATTGATAGTCCCGGCTGTCGGGACACCCCTAGTCGAGGACTCCCTCGGCCATTATTGGGCGTGGAAGCCAAGGGCGCAACATTGCAAGGGGGCGGGCACTATTTGGCAAGCACATGGAATTCGGAGGAGAACCCGCCTTCCGCATGAAGACTATATCTGTTGGACTTGTCGTCATTGGAAGCTTTGGTTTGGGGAGACTCTTGAGGAGTCTGGGACTAGGGGTGTCCGGGATAGCGGACTATCATCATCGGCGGACTCAAGACTATGAAGATACAAGATTGAAGACTTAGTCCGTGTCCGGATGGGACTTTCCTTGGCGTGGAAGGCACGCAACAGCGTCTGGATATGTAGATCTCCTACCATTGTAACCGACTACGTAACCCTAGCCCTCTCCGGTGTCACATATAAACCGGAGGTTTTAGTCCGTGGGGCGAACAACCATTAACAATCATACCATAGGCTGGCTTCTAGGGTGGTAGCCTCCTTGATCTAAATGGTAGATCCACTCTTGTACTACCCATATCATCAATATCAATCAGCATAGTTTTACCTCCATCGAGCGAACACAGGTAAAAACATCATCCTTGTCTCCTGTTACCATCCGCCTAGATGCACGGTTGGGACCCCCTACCGAGATCCGCGGTTTGACACCGACAAAGCGCCGTCAAAAGTCCCACCTGAACAGCGACACCACCTAGAGCCGATACAAACAGGAAGCGGGCCGATGGCAACGAACATGCCCGAGCAACTATCCGAACTGGATGGATTGGATGCCAATCCACCCCAGTGAAACAACAATCCGGATGATCTCCGCGGACACATCGTTGGAAGCGAAGAACCTCCACAAAAGGCTCAAATCGCCCTTTGCGAAGTTTGAAGAAGCGAAGCGGAAGCTCAAAACAGCGGAAGACATACTCAGAATGAGATGGAGCCAAAGTACTCAAGACCCATGAACAAATCTGGCGATAGTCGCCAAGCAAAAAGCTACCCGAGCGCAAACTCTGCACGAATTTGTGAGAGGCCGTAGAGCCCCCCACAATCAAAAAATAAAGAGGCGCCCGGTTGGATGAAGCGACCACATGGCAAACAAGAAGCGACAAGCAGCGCCGCACATAAGACACCTGTGATCCACATAAGGATCTAACAAAAGGATGGCCGGTCGGGTCCATCTATGGGCCAAAAGCAAGCTCGAAGCAATACAACACGTCCAGTGTTTGAACATCACAGCACACCCAAATACGAGAGCGCCGCACACCCCCTATGTTTCACCCGATGAGTCTTTGGATCATGAATTTCCGGTGAGTTCAAGCCCGTAAACATAGAGGCATCTGACGGAACAAGAGGACCCGGAGTGCGGATTGAGGATTACATCCACGCACATACATATGGCTAGAGGAGATGACCTCCGCGCCATAAAATACCTACCCCTCAAGCTCAAAGGGCGGCCCGGCATTGGCTCAAAGCCTCCCGAAAAATACCATTGGAAGTTGGGAAGAGCTCGAGAATGCATTTCGAACAAATTTGAAGGACTTATGTCCGCCCCTCAGGATCACGACGATTTAAGTCACATAACCCAACAGCCGGAGGAGTCGCCCATAAATTCTAGAACAGGTTCCTCACCAAAGAACCTAATGATCGAAGCCCGTCCGAGACGCCTGAAGCCTTAGCAGCCTTCAAACATAACGTCCAAGGAGCGAATGGATCGCCGAGACACCTCGGCCGGAAAAGCCAAGAACAATGACCGCACTAACAAGCCTCATGACCGCTTTTGTCGCGGGAGAGAGACTTGGCAGCTGGCAGATCACGCACCTGTGACCCAAGTACATCGAGGTCAGGGATGGAAATGGGAAACCACGACCTTGAAAAGGACGGCGCCGAACTAAGGAAATGGCCCAAAACGCACGGCGGTCAGCGCCCGGATTCAAAAGCTCTCGGCGAACAACAAAACAACTGCCTCTCAAGGACAAGCGTGACGAGCTATCAACCCTAAACAAAATCTTGGACAAGATATGCCAAATCCACAGCACCTCCGGGAAGCACGCAAACCATACCCACGGTTGTGGGGTCTTCAAACAATCCGGCCGACTTAATGCGAACACAAGGGCTCGAAACACCAAGTAGGGGCGATGGCCGAACTTCCTAAGCGGAACCCGGCAAACAAGGAATTTCCCACAAGAAATCAAAACAGTAAACTCACTTCATGTGTGACAGCGAGGCAAAAATAAGCGGCGCCCATTAAAATCACAGCGCATTACGGTCCACCAGTGAGTCTGAACCTTTGGATGTCAAACCAATCACTTCCGACCATCGAGGATTACTCGGAATTATCCGGAGCATGGGATGGACTGCCACGATATTAGATCCTATAATCGACGGACTACAATTTACACAAGTCCTAATGAATGACAGTGATCTAAACCTACTATATCGAGGATACAATCCTTGAATGGGGATAGACCCAACCAAAATCGCCATAGCAACACTTCCTTTAAAGTAGTAATGCCGGGGCCATATATGCCCATTATGCGGGCTCTCTACCCTTTGGAAAGTTGTGTTTGGCTCATCAAGCAACTCCGTCGCGAAAAGTTAGTCTTCCACATCGCCCCCATTTAAAAGTAGCTATCAAGTACTATCGGGATCTGGAAGCTTTCGCTTCGCTTTACTTGTAATACCGCATTCGCATCTCTTACACTTAAAATGCCGGTCCACGGCATAATCTCATTAAAGGGAAACCTCGAGTGTTCCTCGAATACGGAAAGATAGTGAGACTACCTTGACAGCCACACATTAATCCGGCTTTGCTAATCAAAGCACCCAAACGAGTCATTAGGACCCGAACCACGGTTAAGCGGAGTCCGGCACAAATAAACAATGGGCTTACTAAGCGCGTCCCCCCCTTACAAGGGGCTGCACACATGTACAATAAGAGACAATAAAGCTCAATTTTATTCGTTTTTGATTTATATTCTGTCTATACATTTTACACGATCCTTTTTTCAAACTAAGTTCTTCTCTTTTACGAGATGAACACCGTTACTCGCCCGTCCGGGATCTGGCTGCGCGGAACCACGAGCACAGAGCGTGCGGTAGGGACCCGTTGTAAGTTCTTTTGATTAAGACCTGCCGTAAACCTTTCTTCGTCTCTTGTTGATACACATCCCCGGTTTCTCACCATAACCAAGGAGGAGCTGGCGTTTTGTATCGTCGGGCGTCGAAATTTTTGCGTGCACGGACACTAGGGGCTTAAGGCATTGTTACGCCCGTTTTCATAAAGACCGAATATCTTAGGGAGTGTTGACGTCTCGAGTTAGGCCTTATATGCATCGGCTCTGAATCATGTCTTTGGTCGAATGTTGGGTTTGCGGCTCACGTGTTTTGCTGCCGTTCCGCTCTATCGGCTACTTGCGGCACACGGAAACTCTTTGCGATTGTGCGGTTAGCCCGGTGAGCACCTCGATGAAAGCGGCTTATTTGTCATGATATAGCGAGAGGCTGATCACGACCCTCGATCGACCATCGGAATGTTTAGAATTCCTCCGCTTTAACGAAGGACCGTTTCGGTCGAGCACATATGCGTCCGAAATTGGAGGCGCGGTGCCCCGGGGGCTATATAGTAGCCCCACCGCCGAACTCCTATGGCTAAGTGAAAGTGATAAAGCATTATAGTCCGGTTGCTTAGTTTGCTCGCTATCACCTCCTTCACAGGACCAAGGCGTTGGATTAAAGTGTGAAAATCGCTTTTGCAACACACCCCGCACTATAGTGGTAGGGCTGAAAAGCCAACTTGCCATCTTCGGGTTATATACACATATCGTTAACGGCCGCCTGGAGGTATTTCCAACACTTGAGCAGCACAAGTATAAAAAGCCCTTATATTATATTTGAAACATGGTTTCACAAATCATAAATATCATTTGAACATAACATTTTTGAGCAATGCGTTTCTATCAAGCGAGAGCCTGCGAACTTCCTCAAAATAGTGCTGTGGGTAATCGACTTCATCCGAATCACGGGATGCAGCGTCGGTGGCCTCCATCTACGCTTGATATGTTTGACAGGGCAAGAGCCATCAGCGCACCCTCTATGCATCCGGCCGCTTCATCGCCTCGATATCGGCACGCATCAAGAACTGCTGCACCAAGCCAAAATAACTCTTGGCTCGGGCCTTTTTCGGCCACAAATGAGCCCACGACATCCATCATGGCAAGTCCGGACAACCTATTCAGCTCAGCCCACTCGGCTAACCGATCGGTTAATGGAAGTGGGCAGCTTCCGGACTATGGAATTGCGACCAAAAAGCTCTTCCATTCCGTGATCCTTTTGGCCTCCGGTGTACTGTTGCATCTGCGACACTCGCCGCCAAATTCGAGATAAGCATCGCCGCACCCCTGGCGGTCCAAGCGAGGCATACTTGGATCCGTGAACTTCCTCATGGCGAGAAAGGGCTTTCCGGCCGCAATATCGGCTTTGGCGTAGCTCCTCTCTTTATAGCTCACATCGCGAAGGCATCCTTGGCAACGGCGGTGGCCTTCTTGAGCCCTCTTGCTCCTTCGGCGTTCTCTTTCAAGAAACTCATAGCGGTGGTAGCATCCTTGACTTCCACGGCCATTTGACCATTTCCTCCACAGCCGGCGATAAACGACTTTGTTACGACTCTTAGCTCTTGACCGCCTTCAAAGGCGCGCGCGTACTTCCGGCTTGCTCCTTGGCTCGGGCAAGCTCCGCTGAAGTCCCCTCCATAGCAGCGGCACCATACGCATTAAGCATACATGTTGTAATGAAACGCAGGCGTCAAGCTCCCTTACGAGTGTCGCGGAGAAGCCATATACCTTGTGACTTGTCAAGTAAGCGGCATTGACGGCGTGATATGCATCCGCAGCGTCAAATTTCGCTTGATTCGGCAAATTTATCGGTCGGCTGGCCACGAACGCTCCGCCCCGAATCGAAGGCGACATCTTACTAGCGGGAATTATGATCCTCGACACTGCTGTCACTTTTGACAACGTGCGGAGTCTCGAAACTACTATCTATGCAAGGTGCATTCTATATGCATAAGCATCGGGAGGTATATCATTTTCGGCGTACCTCAAACCCCGTCATTAAACTTTTGGCGGCCTCATGCAACTCCCGCTCGTGAGATGAAATCCTTTCAATCACCGTACCCATTAACGTCTGATGATCTTGAGATAGGCGCCCTTGGCGGATCCTTGGCTCCTCCGGCGTACACCGATTGGTGCCGAACTCTCGGCCCCGCTTGGACTCAGGAGATCCTCACGCGATGACACCTCGAAGTCGTCCGCCCGCTGACGGTCTGGCGAGATGGAAGCGTCTCGCTCTCCATCATCTCAGGCGAAGATCCCCCAAGATGAGCTCTGCTGAGAAGAGTGAATTGAACTACAAGGTAAGAACTTTGTTTATCATCGAAATAAAAAAAGGGATGTCCCTTATTACCAAAACTCCCTTTCTACTTACGGCTTGCTAGAGGGCTGATTTCCTTGGGAGCAGTGCGTGGGGATCCTCAGTAGCGGGACCCTCTGGTGAAGATTTCTTCCACCGCTTTGAGGCACAGGCCTCCGGATCTTGAAGGGTCCTCTTCTCCCCTCGGAGGAGGATTCTCGATCCGCCCTTCCTTAAGAGCACCTCCTTGCGGGCGGTAACTCTGTTCCCCCTTAGCCCTCTTCGAAGGTGCAACCCCAGCATCTTGGTAACACACGGATCGGCTGATCTCGGGGAGGGGCGGACACCTTATTAGCTTTGCTTTTGCTATCCATTCTTGTTCAAGAAAGCTCTTTAAGGACAAGTTTATGTACGGATAGCATGTCCGACCACCGGACTACTTACTTGAGTATCCGGGCGATTGCAGCTCGACACTCGTCCTCGGTCAGTCCGGACACATCTCTTGTGATCTGAAGAACAGGTTTATACATCTCCATGGGTGTCGCACCCATGAAGTGTTGAAAAAGCTCGCGGTCCCTCGGGATTAATTCCCCACGGTAGGAGGCGGCGTTTGCGAAAAGAGCCTTTGAATCAGCATGACCTGCGCCACTACAACCAGATTGATCTCCCTCTCTTGGAGGTCTCGAATCTGGACCTGCAATAGTGAGTGCGTCATAGACGGCCCCCGATCAAGCCCTTTGTTGACTGACATGGCGCCCGGCCGTTGTGGAGGCCCGGCGAAAGCGGGCGCCACCATCTAGTGCCCACAGGAGGCGGTGATGTAGAACCACTCTGTTGCCACAACCAAAGCTCCTCTTGAAAAAAGCCCTCGGGCCATGGGGCGTCGGCCCTTATATCTTGCCCCTCCGCACTCTGCCCGCCCCTCGATCATCTTTGGCTCCGTTCAAGGTCTTGAGCTGTCTGAAGTGAGGGGTAGAGGCGGAGGAAGGCTTCGCATACAACAATGAGCGATGAGATGTGGAGGATGGACTCAGGTTCAAGTCATGGAATTCCAGCCCATAATAAAACATGAGCCCCCTCACGAAGGGGTCCATCGGAAGCCTAAACCTCGGCGGAGTGAGACCACGAACACCACGCTCTCACCGGGCTCGGGAATAGGAATGACTTGCCCTTGGGCGGGCAGCCTATC
>JAHHZJ010003246.1:0-29714 GCA_021437245.1 Aegilops speltoides
TCGGGTGATTTCCACTACTAACGAACCCCGGTGTGCGCTTACGGTCGGTCATCACCCTCGTAGTTTTGGCCGATTCGCCCGCTTCATGGTCTATTACTCACGATTCGGCCCGCTTTGGGCCCCGCAATGATTTTAAGATTAGCGATCCACGTGGTGCGCTTACTTGTCGGTCATCAACACTCCCGGTTTTGCCCGATTCTAGCCCGTTTCGTGGACTATTACTCACTGTTTTGGGGTCTTGGAGTGATTTCCACAATTGACGAACCCCAAGGTACGCTTACGTGTCGGTCATCAACACTCGCAGATTTTGGCGATTCTCGCCCGCTTCATGGTCATTACTCACGATTCTCGCCCGTTTTGGGTCCTGCATCGATTTTCACGATTAACGATCCTGTGGTGCGCTTACGTCCGCCATCAACACTCGCAGTTTTGGCGATTCGCTCGCTTGTGGACTATTACTCGCTGTTTTGGGGTCTTGGAGTGATTTCCACAATTGATTTAACCCTAAGGTACGCTTACGTGTCGGTCATCAACACTCGTAGTTTTGGCCAATTCTGGCCCGTTTTGTGGACTATAAATCACTGTTTTGGGTTCTCAGAGTGATTTCCACTACTAACGAACCCCGGGGTGTGCTTACGGGTCGTTCATCAACCCTCGCAGTTTTGGCCGATTCTAGCCCGTTTTGTGGACTATTAATCACTGTTTTGGGATCTCGGAGTGATTTCCACTACTAACGAACCCCGGTGTGCGCTTACAGTGTGGTCATCAGCCCTCGTAGTTTTGCCCGATTCTAGCCCGCTTCATGGTCTATTACTCGATTCGCCCGCTTTGGGCCCCGCAATGATTTTCACGATTAACAATCCCCAGGGTGCGCTTACTTGTCGGTCATCAACACTCGCAGTTTTGGCCGATTCTGGCCCGTTTCATGGACTATTACTCACTGCTTTGGGGTCTTGGAGTGATTTCCACAATTAACAAACCCCAAGGTACGCTTACGTGTCGGTCATCAACACTCGCAGTTTTGGCCGATTCTGGCCCGTTTCATGGTCTATTACTCACGATTCAGGCCCGTTTTGGGTCCCGCGGCGATTTTAACGATTAACGATCCCCAGGGTGCGCTTACTTGTCGGTCATCAACACTCGCAGTTTTGGCCGATTCTGGCCCGTTTCCTGGACTATTACTCACTATTTTGGGGTCTTGGAGTGATTTCCACAATTGACGAACCCCAAGGTACGCTTACGTGTCGGTCATCAACACTCGCAGTTTTGGCTGACTCTGGCTCGTTTCGTGGACTATTACTCACTGTTTTGGGGTCTTGGAGTGATTTCCACAATTGACGAACCCCAAGGTACGCTTACGTGTCGGTCATCAACACTCGCAGTTTTGGCCAATTCTGGCCCGTTTTGTGGACTATTAATCACTGTTTTGGGTTCTCGGAGTGATTTCCACTACTAACGAACCCCGGGGTGCGCTTACGGGTCGGTCATCAACCCTCGCAGTTTTGGCCGATTCTAGCCCGTTTTGTGGACTATTAATCACTGTTTTGGGTTCTCGGAGTGATTTCCACTACTAACGAACCCCGGTGTGCGCTTACGGGTCGGTCATCAGCCCTCGTAGTTTTGGCCGATTCTGGCCCGTTTCATGGTCTATTACTCACGATTCTGGCCCGTTTTGGGTCCCGCAGCGATTTTCACGATTAACAATCCCCAGGGTGCGCTTACTTGTCGGTCATCAACACTCGCAGTTTTGGCCGATTCTGGCCCGTTTCGTGGACTATTACTCACTGCTTTGGGGTCTTGGAGTGATTTCCACAATTGACGAACCCCAAGGTACGCTTACGTGTCGGTCATCAACACTCGCAGTTTTGGCCGATTCTGGCCCGTTTCATGGTCTACTACTCATGATTCTGGCCCGTTTTGGGTCCCGGAGCGATTTTCACGATTAACGATCCCCATGGTGCGCTTACCTGTCTGTCATCAACACTCGCAGTTTTGGCCGACTCTGGCTCGTTTCGTGGACTATTACTCACTGCTTTGGGGTCTTGGAGTGATTTCCACAATTGACGAACCCCAAGGTACGCTTACGTGTCGGTCATCAACACTCGCAGTTTTGGCCAATTCTGGCCCGTTTTGTGGACTATAAATCACTGTTTTGGGTTCTCGGAGCGATTTCCACTACTAACGAACCCCGGGGTGCGCTTACGGGTCGGTCATCAACCCTCGCAGTTTTGGCCGATTCTAGCCCGTTTTGTGGACTATTAATCACTGTTTTGGGTTCTCGGAGTGATTTCCACTACTAACGAACCCCGGTGTGCGCTTACGGGTCGGTCATCAGCCCTCGTAGTTTTGGCCGATTCTGGCCCGTTTCATGGTCTATTACTCACGATTCTGGCCCGTTTTGGGCCCCGCAGCGATTTTCACGATTAGCGATCCACAGGGTGCGCTTACTTGTCGGTCATCAACACTCGCGGTTTTGCCCGATTCTGGCCCGTTTCGTGGACTATTACTCACTGTTTTGGGGTCTTGGAGTGATTTCCACAATTGACGAACCCCAAGGTACGCTTACGTGTCGGTCATCAACACTCGCAGTTTTGGCCGATTTCGCCCGCTTCATGGTGCATTACTCACGATTCTGGCCCGTTTTGGGTCCCGGAGCGATTTTCACGATTAACGATCCCAGGGTGCGCTTACCTGTCCGTCATCAACACTCGCAGTTTTGGCCGATTCTGGCCCGTTTCGTGGACTATTAATCACTGTTTTGGGTTCTCAGAGTGATTTCCACTACTAACGAACCCCGGGGTGCGCTTACGGGTCGGTCATCAACCCTCGCAGTTTTGGCCGATTCTAGCCCGTTTTGTGGACTATTAATCACTGTTTTGGGTTCTCGGAGTGATTTCCACTACTAACGAACCCCGGTGTGCGCTTACGGGTCGGTCATCAGCCCTCGTAGTTTTGGCCGATTCTGGCCCGTTTCATGGTCTATTACTCACGATTCTGGCCCGTTTTGGGCCCCGCAATGATTTTCACGATTAGCGATCCCCAGGGTGCGCTTACTTGTCGGTCATCAACACTCGCGGTTCTGCCCGATTCTGGCCCGTTTCGTGGACTATTACTCACCGTTTTGGGGTCTTGGAGTGATTTCCACAATTGATGAACCCCAAGGTACGCTTACGTGTCGGTCATCAACACTTGCAGCTTTTGGCCGATTCTCGCCCGTTCATGGTGCATTACTCACGATTTTGGCCCGCTTTGGGTCCCGGTTAATTTCACGATTAACGATCGCAGGTGCGCTTACGTCCGCCATCAACACTCGCAGTTTTGGCGATTCTCGCTCGTTTGTGGACTATTACTCGTTGTTTTGGGGTCTTGGGTGATTTCCATTGATTTAATCCCAAGGTACGCTTACGTGTCGGTCATCAACACTCGCAGTTTTGGCCAATTCTGGCCCGTTTTGTGGACTATTAATCACTGTTTTGGGTTCTCGGAGTGATTTCCACTACTAACGAACCCCGGGGTGCGCTTACGGTCGGTCATCAACCCTCGCAGTTTTGGCCGATTCTAGCCCGTTTTGTGGACTATTAATCACTGTTTTGGGTTCTCGGAGTGATTTCCACTACTAACGAACCCCGGTGTGCGCTTACGGGTCGGTCATCAGCCCTCGTAGTTTTGGCCGATTCTGGCCCGTTTCATGGTCTATTACTCACGATTCTGGCCCGTTTTGGGTCCCGGAGCGATTTTCACGATTAACGATCCCCATGGTGCGCTTACCTGTCCGTCATCAACACTCGCAGTTTTGGCCGACTCTGGCTCGTTTCGTGGACTATTACTCACTGTTTTGGGGTCTTGGAGTGATTTCCACAATTGACGAACCCCAAGGTACGCTTACGTGTCGGCCATCAACACTCGCAGTTTTGGCCAATTCTGGCCCGTTTTGTGGACTATAAATCACTGTTTTGGGTTCTCGGAGTGATTTCCACTACTAACGAACCCCGGGGTGCGCTTACGGGTCGGTCATCAACCCTCGCAGTTTTGGCCG
Organism: Aegilops speltoides; assembly: GCA_021437245.1. NCBI lineage: Eukaryota > Viridiplantae > Streptophyta > Magnoliopsida > Poales > Poaceae > Aegilops > Aegilops speltoides. The sequence goes on from JAHHZJ010003246.1 coordinate 4,037, forward strand.
ATTCTAGCCCGTTTTGTGGACTATTAATCACTGTTTTGGGTTCTCGGAGTGATTTCCACTACTAACGAACCCCGGTGTGCGCTTACGGGTCGGTCATCAGCCCTCGTAGTTTTGGCCGATTCTGGCCCGTTTCATGGTCTATTACTCACGATTCTGGCCCGTTTTGGGCCCCGCAGCGATTTTCACGATTAGCGATCCCCAGGGTGCGCTTACTTGTCGGTCATCAACACTCGCGGTTTTGCCCGATTCTGGCCCGTTTCGTGGACTATTACTCACTGTTTTGGGGTCTTGGAGTGATTTCCACAATTGACGAACCCCAAGGTACGCTTACGTGTCGGTCATCAACACTCGCAGTTTTGGCCGATTCTGGCCCGTTTCATGGTCTGTTACTCACGATTCTGGCCCGTTTTGGGTCCCGGAGCGATTTTCACGATTAACGATCCCAGGGTGCGCTTACCTGTCCGTCATCAACACTCGCAGTTTTGGCCGATTCTGGCTCGTTTCGTGGACTATTACTCGCTGTTTTGGGGTCTTGGAGTGATTTCCATAATTGATTTAACCCAAGGTACGCTTACGTGTCGGTCATCAACACTCGCAGTTTTGGCCAATTCTGGCCCGTTTTGTGGACTATTAATCACTGTTTTGGGTTCTCAGAGTGATTTCCACTACTAACGAACCCCGGGGTGCGCTTACGGGTCGGTCATCAACCCTCGCAGTTTTGGCCGATTCTAGCCCGTTTTGTGGACTATTAATCACGGTTTTGGGTTCTCGGAGTGATTTCCACTACTAACGAACCCCGGTGTGCACTTACGGGTCGGTCATCAACCCTCGTAGTTTTGGCCGATTCTGGCCCGTTTCATGGTCTATTACTCACGATTCTGGCCCGTTTTGGGTCCCGGAGCGATTTTCACGATTAACGATCCCCATGGTGCGCTTACCTGTCCGTCATCAACACTCGCAGTTTTGGCCGACTCTGGCTCGTTTCGTGGACTATTACTCACTGTTTTGGGGTCTTGGAGTGATTTCCACAATTGACGAACCCCAAGGTACGCTTACGTGTCGGTCATCAACACTCGCAGTTTTGGCCAATTCTGGCCCGTTTTGTGGACTATTAATCACTGTTTTGGGTTCTCGGAGCGATTTCCACTACTAACAAACCCGGGTTGCGCTTACGGGTCGGTCATCAACCCTCGCAGTTTTGGCCGATTCTAGCCCGTTTTGTGGACTATTAATCACTGTTTTGGGTTCTCGGAGTGATTTCCACTACTAACGAACCCCGGTGTGCGCTTACGGGTGGTCATCCCTCGTAGTTTTGGCCGATTTCGCCCGCTTCATGGTCTATTACTCACGATTCTCGCCCGCTTTGGGCCCCGGCGATTTTCACGATTAGCGATCCTGTGGTGCGCTTACTTGTCGGTCATCAACACTCGCGGTTTTGCCCGATTCGGCCCGCTTCGTGGACTATTACTCATTATTTTGCGGTCTTGAAGTGATTTCCACAATTGATTTAACCCCAAGGTACGCTTACGTGTCGGTCATCAACACTCGCAGTTTTGGCCGATTCTGGCCCGTTTCATGGTCTGTTACTCACGATTCTGGCCCGTTTTGGGTCCCGGAGCGATTTTCACGATTAACGATCCCAGGGTGCGCTTACCTGTCCGTCATCAACACTCGCAGTTTTGGCCGATTCTGGCTCGTTTCGTGGACTATTACTCGCTGTTTTGGGGTCTTGGAGTGATTTCCACAATTGACGAACCCCAAGGTACGCTTACGTGTCGGTCATCAACACTCGCAGTTTTGGCCAATTTCGCCCGAATAGATGATATTTCACAAGTCACGGTGGAAGAGAACAATATCCTCACGACACCTTTCTCGGAAGAGGAGGTGAGAGCGGCGGTGTTCCAAATGGGACACAACAAAGCTCCGTGCCCCGATGGTTTTCCCGCAGAATTTTATCGAATTTCGGGATATCATCAAAGTCGACCTTCTAGAGTTGTTTAAGTGTCTTCATGCCGATCAACTTGACCTATTTAGGCTAAATTTTGGCGAGATTGTTTTGTTGCCGAAAATTATGGAGGCCAAACGGATCCAATAGTTCGCACCCATATGCCTCCTTAATGTTAGCTTCAAGATTTTCACCAAAGTAGCTACGAATAGGTTAAACTCGATAGTGACCATGTTGTCCGCCATCTCAAACGGCCTTCATGCAAGGAAGGAATATACTAGATGGTGTAGTTATCCTTCATGAGACCGCCCACGAGATGCAACCGAAAAACACATGAGTGGAGTGGTATTTGTCACAGCCCTAGATTATTGCTTGTATTAGTTGCATCATAGAGCACTCATGCATCATGTCTAAATTTCTGAAACTTGGAATTGAGGAAAGTGGAAGCCTCATAAACTTGAATAAAAGAAGGGCAAAGAACCCCGAACTCTCATTCTTTGTTTCCAAGATGTCCTTTTGCAATGTTTGAGAATTTTGGCAAGAGCTATATATAAAACCAGAATTTAGGAACATTTTTAAGGATTTATTTTGGGACTCTGAATTTAAATTAATAGCTATTTGAATTTGAGTTATATTCATATACTAGAATATAATTTCAAATATCTTTGAAACATTTTATGTGCATTTGGAAATGTCCATTCGCAACATAAAATTATTCAAAGGGTTTTGTCTTTGTTTGAAAATTGTTTTGAATTTTGAGCAGTGGCAGAATATTAAACAAAAGAAAACATAACAGAAAAAAATAAAATAGAAACAACAGAGAGAGAGAAGGACTACTGGCGCCTACTGCGGCGGCTCGTCTGGCCGCCCAGCCCAACTCCACCCCCGTCGCGTCTTCCTCCTTTTGCGGGAGGACGAAGGCGCGTGGCCGCCAGCGCCACCACCCTCTGCTTCCGCCGACGCCTGGCGACCCCAAACGACGCCACGCACCCCGCCCCTCTAGACTCTTCCCGCCCATCCCCCTCCTCTGTCTCTCTCCTCGCTGTTTCCCATCTCGCCGAAGCGAAGCTCTCGACGCCGATCGCTGCACTCAGAGTGTGAGCCACCCCTCGCCTCTCCGACCGTCCCGATGCTTCGTGATCGTCCTCTTCTTCATCCACGCCGAGCCAAGCAACCGGGAAGCACCACAACGCCGCCCCCGACGCCCTCTTCAACCTCGGTGCCGGAGATCCTCGGCGTCGATTCGCTGCCCACCGCCGCCCCTCCGCGCCGCCGACCCTCCGTTAGCCTCTCTGTGAGCTTCGCGTCGAACCCGTCCCTCCTCTCTCGTTTACGCCGCTAGCTCCGATCCCCACCATGCCGAGAGCTCATCGCCGCCGTTCATGTCGCCGCCGCGCCATCGTCACCTACGGCGCGACCGAGCACACCACCGTGCTCGGCGCCACGCCAGACCCCAAAACCTCACCTATTGCTCTGTTATGCGAAGCCACCGCCGCGCCTCACCCGAGCTCCGGCCGCGGCCGAGCCTCGCCGCCGCTACGGCCACCTAGCTGCGTAAACAGCCACCCTTGACGCGCCAGCGTCATGGTTGCCCAACGGGACCAGTCCGCTTGCTCCGTCGCCGGAATCGCCGGAACGATTTAACGCCGCGTGTTGCTTACCGCCGGCGGTTAGCCGTCGACGTGGCCACTCAATTGGGGCCTAAACACCCCGCTAATCACCCCTAGAGCCACCGCCATGTGGGCCCTCGCGCTAATTAGGATTAGTTTATTTTCTGTTAAATTAGTGTTAACACCGTGGGACCCACGCGTCGGTTTTGACCACACGACGTGGGTGTCGACCGCCCCACTGTTAGTGTCTCTAACTAGCCCCATCATCGACTGGTGGACCCCACTGGTCAGGTTTGACCGAGAGGCGCCTGTTGACTTGCCGACGCCACACCGACGCCAGTGACGTAATTAACTATTTTCCGGAATTAAAATAAATCAGAAATTCCAAAAATGATTTAAACTTCAAAATTCATAGAAATTCAACCGTAGCTCAGATTGAAATAATTTATATATGAAAAATTATCAGGAAAATTCAAGGAATCCATCTGTACCATTTTCATGCATGTTTGAACAATGTTTGTCCTCTGTTTTGGACAAAACAAATAAATGGCATTCAACTAATCATATATGGAGTTTGAATTTGAATCTTATATTCAAACCAACTTCATTTAATCCGTTGTTAGTTGCATTAGCCCAAAACACATTCATATTGCCATGTCATGATCATGCATCATATTGTGCATTTGCATTGATTGTGTTTCTTTCTCGATTCTTGTAATTGCCCCTCTCGATAGACGTGGTTTCGACGTTGTGATCGCTGACACTAATGAAGACTCAATGCTATCTTGAAGTGCCGTGCAAGCAAAACCCCTTGTTCATTCCGATACAATCCCACTCTCTCGCGCTCCTGCTCTCTTTTACTGCATTAGGACAACAACGATTCATCTCATTGCTTGCTCATGTAGCTGAACCCCTTATCCTTTGCATGACCTGTCATTCCACAAGAATAGATGAAACCCACTAGCATGAGTAGGAGTTGTTTGAGCCCGTTGTGCCTACTCATACATGCTTGTTTGTCATGCCTGCCATCGCTTAGAGTTGAGTCAGTCCGATTCATCGAGGATGATTTGAGGTGTGTGAACATGTCTGCTATGTGCGAGCTAAGTGTGTGAACACGATTTGGTAAAGGTAGCGGTGAGAGGCCATGTAGGAGTACATGGTGGGTTGTCTCATTGCAGCCGTCCTCGTGAACTGAGTTACGTGTTTGTGATCCATGATTCAGCTACTACCACGCATTGGGCCCAAACCAATGGACCTCTCGGCTTCTTAATCACCCTTGTCCTCTGTCCGGGAGTTGCAAGTAGTTTCGTGTTTGTAGTATCTTTGGAGGCCGTGCGCAGGCCTGACCGTAGGGGTGGGCTGTGATGCGGTAGGCACGTGGCGGGTAGACCGGCGCCTGCTTGGTGTCACGGAACCCCTGTACACATCGTTTGGGGCTGGAGCGAAACTGGCGGAACTCCTCATAGATGGAACCCAAATAGGCGATAAACCGGACTAGGGACTTGAGTGTTTAGGTAGGTCGTGGCCGACACCCACGTTGGGCTTCCGCTTGAAGGTTGCCGAGTACATGTCGGTAAACGGCGGTAAGTGGTGAGAGTGTGTGAAGAAGTACACCCGCAGGTTAACATCATCTATTCAATAGCCGTGTCCATGAAAAGGACTTCGGGTTGCTTATAACAGTTCATAGACAAGTGAAAGTGGATACTCTAAAATACGCAAGATAAGTGTGAGTGCTATGGTTGGCATGCTCGTAGGGAGACGGAGCGAATCCATAGTGGTGTATTGATATGGTGAATATGTGGACTCGTGTGCGCCACCTCAAAAGAGTTACTTGCAAATGTAGTTTAGAATAGCCACCGAGTCAAAGCTGGCTTGTCATTGTTAAACTCCACCATCCCTTTGTTGATAATGATGCATATGTAGTTAGTTCTCGATGTAAGTCTTGTTGGGTACATTTGTACTCACGCTTGCCTATTTTATGTTTTTGCAGAGAGACTTGGTCTCGTTAGTAGTTCCACGTGGACTTCGACGCTTAGCTTGTTACCTCAGCCACGATCCCGAGCCCTCGGCAGATCTGGTAGATAGTCGCTTCTCGGCCTTTTTCATTTATAGATGTCCGTACTCGGACATGTTAGCTTCCGCTTGTGCTTGACTTGTATGCTCAATGTTGGGTCATGAGGCCCATGTTTGTAATATCTCGCTCCTGAGCCTATTGAATAAATACTTGAGTCGAGAGTCATGTTGTGATGCCATGTTGTATTTGCACATATCGAGCATATTGTGTGTATGTTATTGAAATGCTTGGTATGTGTGGGATCCGACTATCTAGTTGTTTATCTTTAGTAGCCTCTCTTACTGGAAATGTCTCCTAGTGTCTCCACCGAGCCTTGGTAGCTTGCTACTGCTCAGGAACACTTAGGCTGGCGGCATGTGTCCTTCTTCGTTCCGTGTCCGTCCTTCGGGAAATGTCACGCATTGAGTACCGGAGTCCTGTTAGCCCGCCTGCCGGTTTACGGAGTCTGCTAGCCCAGCGCCTACAGCCCGTAACTTACTTGCTGTTGACCGACACGCTCGATCTTTGGGTCATGGATACCTGTCCTCGTAAGTCTGTGCCACTTTGGGTTTACGACTAGTCATGTCAGCCGGGCTCCTTTTCATATGGATGCTAGCGACACTATCATATACGTGTGCCAAAAGGCTTAAACGGTCCCGGCCGAGGTAAGGCGACACCGTTGGGATACCGCATGCGTGAGGCGCAAAGTGATATGATGTGTTCTGAGCTAGATCGATGTGACATCGAGTCGGGTCCCGACAGCGCTGGTATCGAGCTTGATTGCTCAGAGGATTACCAAGCCAAACTGGTGAAGTTGTGTCTAGAAATGCTTTAGTTATGTAAGGGAATTGATTGTGGGTTGGAACGTAAGGCTCTTTTTACTCCTTATACCTCATGGCCTTCTGATCTGAGTCAACCTCTTCTTTTCTACGGGGATTAAGAACTAGGCCTTCTCATCTATCTATCAGGATGACGTGTTACTAATCCATAGACTTATAGAATTGTTAGTTTCGAGTCTCAGTTCAGTTTTACTACTTCCGTATGTTCATAATTGTTGATCTCGAAACCTTGATATTGTGCTTCGGAGTGGCTATGCCACCATTTTTGTAGCATGTCTCCAATCTTTTGAGCATTTACAGCCGTTATGTCTGTCCGAGTCATCCTGTGTTTCTAAATAGTCCGATGCATTTGCAAATTCCTTTTTACCGCTCAAGATCCTTTGTGCGGATCAACCACACTAACTAGTGTGTTGAGGTATTTCATTGTCTCGCATTTATGTTGGAGCTAATATTATGATCCTAGGTGTCTAGAGTATCACCTAGTAGTTTAGCCGTGCTTTTGTTCCCATGTGATGATCCCGGCCTTTATTCTCGAAAGCATTCGTGATGCAATTTAGTTTGTAGGTATTCTACTCCGGGTTTTGAACCCGAGATTCACCCTACTTATTTCATGTTGATAGTGTTTGCTAGTTCCTTTAGGATGTTAGTAACCTTTGCGATAGTCCTCGAGGTGCGTGGTATTATCATTCTTCCAAATACCATGAACTACTTATGGCAGCAGTTCCTCGTTGAACCAAAAGATCACAACAAAAGTGCTCTCGATGAGTCCTCCATTTTATATTATGACTCGCCGGTTCTACCTTTCTCGCATGGGTTATCCGGAAGAAAAGTTGAGCTTCGCTCGACATGCTAATCTATGCATCCACAACTCGAAAATTATATGTTCCTTTGAGTTGTCCTTCTATAGTGGTATTCTCGACCCTCGCCTATCAATTGATAGTCGAGTAGTCGTGCATTCGTGTTCATCGATGCCTTTTACTCGTGGTCCGTCAAGCCATTCTATTCGGAGTGACTAGGAGAAACAAACTCCGATACTTTGTCCATTTCTAGGATTGGGTCAAAGCAGTTGTACTCGCAGATCAAATTGCTAATCAAGCTTTTGTTCGCTCTACCTTGGAGTAATACCATCTTTATATCAAGAATGTCATGGGAATTACACACCATCCTATGAATTGTTGATGTAGTAATACTCCTCGCCATCATTGTTCATTCCTCGGTTTCGTGTTATTGTAACCGAATGCCGACAAGTGAATCGTGGTGTGTGAAATCAATACTGCTGGCAACTCCGTTGCTTGGTAGTTAAATGGACGATAACCTCATTCTTACCGTGATGATTATTGAATCGTCACCCTAAGGTTGATTGTGCTACCTAGTCCTTATTTCTGGTGCACTCCTCGATCAATGAGTTAGGGTTATCCAGTCCCTTGCTTATTTGATCATATCGTCTTGCTCTGGAAGGCAAGATTGTTCTCGGGCTTAGTAACATACCGGTGGTTCGTGATTTTCTGAATATCTTCTCGGAAGTATCGCCAGGTCGTCACCTGACCGCTATGTTGAGTTCGTGATCAAGTTGGTTTATTCTTGTAAACCACCCTTTCTCCAAGAATCTGTGTTGGATACCCCTGAGCTAGTTGGCTAAGCTAAAAAAACAACTTGGAGAGTTGGAAGATAAAAGCTCACCTGACTTAGTTCATCTCCAAGGGATATCCTTGTGTGTGTTTGTTGAAGAAAGGTAATATCTTCATTGATTGATCCTCGTGATCAGTTGTTGGACTTATTGTCTTGCCAAAACTTTGATTTGAGTGTGGGCTATTCTCAAATCAAATCAGAACCAACGATGTTCATAATGTCGTCTTACTCGTGGATTTTCCTCGAGCATACACCATTATATCTTTTGGGTCTGACCAATACTAGAACCTTGTTCACATAGTTATGGAATTCCATGTCCATGGGAATCTAGATGAATTGTTGTTGAGCCCATCGACAACATCCTTGTCTTCTCCATAGTTTTGTTGAACATTAAACTAGTGTTGGAAACTTTTAAAAAGCATTTGTTCATGCTAGCTCATGAAGCATATGTTCGGATGTAAGAAGTGATTTCCTCTAGTTCATGTGTATTTGATGCAAGTTGTCGCCGTGGATTCGAGAAAGTCAAAGTTGCTCCCTTTGGATTCGCCCCAAATCAGTCATGCATACGCATAAGTATTTTGTGGTTCAAGACTTGCAACCTTCATTCTATATGTGCCCCTAGCACACCAAGCCACCGATTGATTTGTTCAAGGAGAAGAAGTTCCTTTTAAGAGCTAACCCGGCTTAATCAAGGACTTCGTTATCCGCAATGATGGTTTCCCACCGAACTCGGTAGTATTTTATCAGTAAGACTACTATGTGGTCATGCTTGTCTTGGACAGCGTGCTCACAGGTTTGTAGCAGAACCAACTCATGTTTTAGAGCTTGCTATCGTAGTCATTTCCCGAGAATCACGCAACATCATCTCGTCGGTTTGTGTTGCAAACTTTCATTTTTCTTTCTAGACTTGATGAGTCTAGATTATTCTGACACCAACCAGATCTGAATCTCAGGCACATATGATGGTTGGAATGTTTCCCAAGAATTATAATATTGGTCTCTCAGAACCGGTAAAATGGATGTCGTGGCTAACACACCCGGTAGGAAGACCTGTTATTGTAATATCTTGATTGAATAAGTTAGCCACCTCCCCATAAGGACTTCGAGGATTTACTCCTAGTTGTCCCTTATGGACTTTTATGTTCGAAGTCCGACCTTTACTTGATGTTCTAGATACCAAACCATATCTAAGAATGGGATACACTAGTACATCAAGGAGAACATTAGAAGCGGAGTGCTAAATGTCTCTCGATCGATCATCCAGATTTTGTCCCTTGGTCCCACTAAGGAGAAATCGAGAAGGTGTTATCTTCCTTTGCATCGTGATCATCCATCACCATTCATCATGGTAGTACGTTGTGTTACTAGGATCCTTGACACGGATATTGGTAAAACCTTGATGAATATGGAAATGCTCAAGTTCTTGAGAGCACGCGTAAGTGCTAGGTTTTATTGTCGGCATTAATTGCATAGTGCTCTCAGTTTCCTCGGTTATGCTATAACCCTTTCAACAGTGGACTCACTCTCTACTGCTGAGCTTCTTCCCAGTTACTAAAATCAACCCTTGTGTTGTTTTCAACAAGGTAATCCACATCATCCATTCTGGCCCGAGAATGTCATTCTTTCGGACTCCTTCAAATGATCGATTGTGATTGCTTTAAGCTGGTATAAAGAGTTTCAATGATCTCTAAATCAAATGTAATTCTTTTTGCCACTTAAGGGGATATTTCTACGAGTTACCTTTCCTAAGGTCTCTTGTTGTGGTAACCATTTTCCTCGCTACTTTGAAATCTCATCAATTGTTTCTTCCGTCCTTCATGATGTGTGCTTCGTGCCTCAGTCCGAGAGATGTTGCTATGTCTCATTCCGTGGATTAATCCTCGAGTTGTTCGACCTTGGGAAGAACAATTTTTTAGGGTCTTTCCTTTCCTCTCGTTCTCATGATAGCTGGAGTTCTCAGAGCAAGACTTCGAGACAATGATGGTGATCGAATCAACGTTCATCTGATGGGCAACCTGGATCGTGAAGATTGTGCTAGTTTGCGTTCCCCTTCACCTTACCCTACGCTTGAATCTCGGACGAGATTTTTGTTTAGTGGGGTGAGTTGTCACAGCCCTAGATTATTGCTTGTATTAGTTGCATCATAGAGCACTCATGCATCATGTCTAAATTTCTGAAACTTGGAATTGAGGAAAGTGGAAGCCTCATAAACTTGAATAAAAGAAGGGCAAAGAACCCCGAACTCTCATTCTTTGTTTCCAAGATGTCCTTTTGCAATGTTTGAGAATTTTGGCAAGAGCTATATATAAAACCAGAATTTAGGAACATTTTTAAGGATTTATTTTTGGGACTCTGAATTTAAATTAATAGCTATTTGAATTTGAGTTATATTCATATACTAGAATATAATTTCAAATATCTTTGAAACATTTTATGTGCATTTGGAAATGTCCATTCTGCAACATAAAATTATTCAAAGGGTTTTGTCACTGTTTGAAAATTGTTTTGAATTTTGAACAGTGGCAGAATATTAAACAAAAGAAAACATAACAGAAAAAAATAAAATAGAAACAACAGAGAGAGAGAAGGACTACCTGGCGCCTACCTGTGCGGCCTGCTGCTGAAGCCGGCCCAGCCCAACTCCACCCCCCCCTGTCGTCTTCCTCCTTTTGCCAGAGGGCGAGGGCGCGTGGCGCGCCTGCCACGGCCACCTCCTGCTCGCCGACGCCTGGGCGACCCCAAACGACGCCACGCACTTCTGCCCCTCTAGACTCTTCCCCGCCCATCCCCTCCTCTGTCTCTCTCCTCGCTGCGTTTCCCATCTCGCCGAAGCGAAGCTCACGACGCCGATCGCCGTGCCGAGCTGTGAGCCACCCCTCGCCTCTCCGACCCGTCCCGATGCTCGTGATCGTCCTCTTCTTCATCCACGCCGAGCCAAGCAACCGGGAAGCACCACAACGCCGCCCCCGACGCCCTCTTCAACCTCGGTGCCCGGAGATCCTCGGCGTCGATTCGCTGCCCACCGGCCGTCCCCGCGCCCGCCGACCCCTCCGTTAGCCTCTCTGTGAGCTTCGCGTCGAACCCGTCCCCCTCCTCTCTCGCTTACGCCGCTAGCTCCGATCCCCACCATGCCGAGAGCTCATCGCCGCCGTTCATGTCGCCGCCATGCCATCGTTGTCACCACGGCCGCGACCGAGCACACCACCGTGTTTCGCCACGCCAGACCCCAAAACCTCACCTATTGCTCTGTTATGCATGCACCGGCACCGCTTCGCGCCTCACCCGAGCTCCGGCCGCGCGGCCGAGCTCCTCGCCGCCGCTATCGCCACCCTAGCTGCGTAAACAGCCACCCTTTGACGCGCGTCATGGTTGCCCAACGGGACCAGTCCCGCTTGCTCCGTCGCCGGAATCGCCGGAACGATTTAACGCCATTGTTTGCTTACCGCCGGCGGTTAGCCGTCGACGGGCCACTCAATTAGGGCCTAAACACCCCGCTAATCACCCCTAGAGCCACCGCCATGTGGGCCCTCGCGCTTAATTAGGATTAGTTTATTTTCTGTTAAATTAGTGTTAACACCGTGGGACCCACGCGTCGGTTTTGACCTGCACGACGTGGGTGTCGATCGCCCCACCGTTAGTGTCTCTAACTAGCCTCAACATCGACACTGGACCCCACTGGTCGTTTGACTCGAGGCGCCTGTTGACTTGCCGACGCCACACCGACGCCAGTCGACGTAATTAACTATTTTCTCGAATTAAAATAAATCAGAAATTCCAAAAATGATTTAAACTTCAAAATTCATAGAAATTCAACCGTAGCTCAGATTGAAATAATTTATATATGAAAAATTATCAGGAAAATTCAAGGAATCCATCTGTACCATTTTCATGCATGTTTGAACAATGTTTGTCCTCTGTTTTGGACAAAACAAATAAATGGCATTCAACTAATCATATATGGAGTTTGAATTTGAATCTTATATTCAAACCAACTTCATTTAATCCGTTGCTAGTTGCATTAGCCCAAAACACATTCATATTGCCATGTCATGATCATGCATCATATTGTGCATTTGCATTGATTGTGTTTCTTTCTCGATTCTTGTAATTGCCCCTCTCGATAGACGTGGTTTCGACGTTGTGATCGCTGACACTAATGAAGACTCAATGCTATCTTCGAAGTGCGTGCAAGCAAAACCCCTTGTTCATTCCGATACAATCCCACTCTCTCGCTCCTGCTCTCTTTTCTGCATTAGGACAACAACGATTCATCTGTTACTTGCTGCGGTAGCTGAACCCCTTATCCTTTGCATGACTGTCATTCCACAAGAATAGATGAAACCCACTAGCATGAGTAGGAGTTGTTTGAGCCCGTTGTGCCTACTCATACATGCTTGTTTGTCATGCCTGCCATCGCTTAGAGTTGAGTCAGTCCGATTCATCGAGGATGATTCGAGGTGTGTGAACATGTCCTCGCTATGTGCGAGCTAAGTGTGTGAACACGATTTGGTAAAGGTAGCGGTGAGAGGCCATGTAGGAGTACATGGTGGGTTGTCTCATTGCAGCCGCCCTCAGAACTGAGTTCGTGTTTGTGATCCATGATTCAGCTACTACCACGCATTGGGCCCGAAACCAATGGACCCTCTCGGCTTCTTAATCACCCTTGTCCTCTGTCCAGAGTTGCAAGTAGTTTCGTGTTTGTAGTATTTGGAGGCGTCTTGCGCAGCTGACCGTAGGGGTGGGCTGTGATGCGGTAGGCACGTGGGCGGTAGACCGGGCGCCTGCTTGGTGTCACGGAACCCTGTACACATCGCTTGGGGCTGTGAGCGAAACTTGGCCGAACTCCTCATAGATGGAACCCAAATAGGCGATAAACCTGGACTAGGGACTTGAGTGTTTAGGTAGGTCGTGGCCGACACCCACGTTGGGCTTCCGCTTGAAGGTTGCCGAGTACATGTCGTAAACGGCGGTAAGTGGTGAGAGCGTGTGAAGAAGTACACCCTGCAGGGTTAACATCATCTATTCAATAGCCGTGTCCATGAAAAGGACTTCGGGTTGCTTATAACAGTTCATAGACAAGTGAAAGTGGATACTCTAAAATACGCAAGATAAGTGTGAGTGCTATGGTTGGCGTTCTCGAGGGAGACGGAGCGAATCCATAGTGGTGTATTGATATGGTGAATATGTGGACTCGCAGCGCCACCTCAAAAGAGTTACTTGCAATGTAGTTTAGAATAGCCACCGAGTCAAAGCTGGCTTGTGCTGTTAAACTCCACCATCCCTTTGTTGATAATGATGCATATGTAGTTAGTTCGATGTAAGTCTTGCTGGGTACATTTGTACTCACGCTTGCCTATTTTATGTTTTTGCAGAGAGACTTCAGTCTCGTTAGTAGTTCCACGTGGACTTCGACGCTTAGCTTGTTACCTCACCACGATCCCGAGCCCTCGGCAGATCTGGTAGATAGTCGCTTCTCAAATTTTTTCATTTATAGATGTCGTACTCGGACATGTTAGCTTCCGCTTGTGCTTGACTTGTATGCTCAATGTTGGGTCATGAGGCCCATGTTTGTAATATCTCGCTCCTCGGAGCCTATTGAATAAATACTTGAGTCGAGAGTCATGTTGTGATGCCATGTTGTATTTGCACATATCGAGCATATTGTGTGTATGTTATTGAAATGCTTGGTATGTGTGGGATCCGACTATCTAGTTGTTTATCTTTAGTAGCCTCTCTTACGGAAATGTCTCCTAGTGTCTCCACCGAGCCTTGGTAGCTTGCTAACGCTCCGAACACTTAGGCTGGCGGCATGTGTCCTTCTTCGCTCCGGTGTCCGTTCTTCGGGAAATGTCACGCATTGAGTACCGGAGTCTGTTAGCCCGCCTACAGCCCGGTTTACGAGTCCTGCTAGCCCAGCGCTACAGCCCGTAACTTACTTGCTGTTGACCGACACGCTCGATGTCGGGTCATGGATACTGTCCTCGTAAGTCTGTGCCACTTTGGGTTTACGACTAGTCATGTCAGCCGGGCTCCTTTTCATATGGATGCTAGCGACACTATCATATACGTGTGCCAAAAGGCTAAACGGTCCCGGCCGAGGTAAGGCGACACCCGTTGGGATACCGTGCGTGAGGCGCAAAGTGATATGATGTGTTACTGCTAGATCGATGTGACATCGAGTCGGGTCCCGATAAAGATTCAAAATTGACTTTGAAAAGCCTATGACAAGGTCAAGTGGTCATTTCTCAAACGGGCCCTAAGGATGAAAGGTTTCTCCGATAAATGGTGCAAGTGGATCCAAAATTTTGTAATCGGAGGTAGTGTGGCCATCAAAGTCAATGATGATGTAGGTCATTAATTTCAGACAAAAAAGGACTACGATGTGGTGATCCCATGTCCCCAATGTTATTTAACATTGTTGTCGACATCTTGGCTATTACGATTGAGCACGCCAAGCGTGATGGATGAATGCGGAGTAGTGCCACACCTTGTGGATGGTGGACTATCTATTTTGCAATATCCCGATGATACAATTCTTTTTATGGAACATGACCTAGACAAAGCTCGAATCTGAAGGTATTGCTTTCAGCGTTTGAGCAAATGTCGGGCCTCAAAATTAACTTTCATATAAGTGAATTGTTACGCTTTGGAGAAGCCGTTGAGGCGGCGTGATCGATTATGTTGACCTATTTGGTTGCGACTTGGCCAATTCCTATTAAATATCCGGGAATACGGTTCATTATCGGCGCCTCACCATTGCAGAGTGGAAGCATGTGGAGGAGCGCCTAGAGAAACGGTCAAGCAGTTGGAAAGGAAAACTACTCTCGGTTGGTGGTCGGCTGGTTTTGATTAACTCCGTCCTCACAAATGTGGTTCTCTATATGATTTGTTTCTTCCAACTCCCAAAGGGGTCCTGCAAAGACTGGACTACTTTAGATCCAGATTCTTTGGCAAGGAGACGGCGAAAAGAAAAAATACAGCTGGCCAAATGGAGTGTGGTTTGTAGTCCTAAAGACCAAGGTGGTCTTGGAATTCATGACCTGCAGGTCAAGAATGAGGCCATACTCAAGAATGGTTATTTAAACTTCTTACCGAGGATGGTGTTTGGCAAACCATGTTGGGCAACAGTATCTAGGCCAAAAGGCGGTATCCTGCATATTGGAAACCCTGGCGACTCAGACTTTTGGGCTGGCCTAATGGCGGCAAAGAAGCATCTCTTTCGCTTTGGGTCTTTCGCGATAAAGGACGGGTCGGAGATTCGCTTCTAGGAAGACATCCGCTAGGCAATGCTAGTCTCATAGAACAATATCCAGCCTTATATAACATCGCCGTGATGAGAATAATACTATTAAGCACGCGTGCTCGGTTCTTCCCTGCCGAATATTTCGCTCAAGCGGATTTGATTGGTCCCGGCTTGTGTCATGGCATAATCTTTTATCATGGCTGGATTTGATTAACTTTGAGAAAAGGTCGGGATGTGTTTCGCTGGAAACTCACTACATCGTGGTCTTTCACAAGAGACTATGTATTGTGCACTCACGCATTCCGAGGTACCAACGAGTAATAATAAGTTTGAAGTCCAAAATTCCACTAAAAGTGAAAATCTTCATGTGGTATCTTTGTAGGGAGTTGTGTTAACTAAAGACAACCTCGCACACGCTAAACTGGCGAGGAGTAAGAAGTGTTCTTTTGTACTCATGACGAGACAATCAAACACCTCTTTTTCCAATGCAAGTTTGCACGTTCTACGTGATCAGTCATCCAAATAGCGTCAAATTTGTATCCGCCCACAAGTGTTGCCAATATTTTGGTCATTGGTTGACGGTATTACAAATAGGTTCAAAACGCTAATAAGGGTGGGAGCGATGCCTTAATTTGGCCGCTTTGGCTATGTAGAAATGATTTGGTTTTTAATGACAAAATGTTTCTCCTCAGGTTATTTTTCGTGTACGACTCGCCACGTATGTGGTCTATGCTATAATGTCCGGAGTACCAACCGCTGTTCATGGTGGTGTGTACGCGATTGGAGCAGGTGGCTACGGAGGTTTTTTCCCAACATGGGTGGCAGCATAACCTACGGATCGATCCACCACCTTCTTCGACATAGGCATAGTGTCGGTCTAAAGGACTCTCTTGTTGCCGATTTGTCGATTTTTATTTCATGAATTTTTGTCGACTTCTGGATTTGGCTGTGTGCATCTTAGTTATGCAGAGGCCGGTGTTACTCATAATGCTTTGTATCCGCTTGATGCTATATTTTGAGATAATAAAGTTGCCCTTTATCGGAAAAAAGAAGTTAACATCGAAGGGACCTGGCGGTGGCGAGGAGCTGGGCGGCGCAAAACCTCGGAGTGTGTCTTGCCGAGGCGGTGGAGCTCGGCCTGACGCACTTGGAGGTGAAGAGAGGGTGCCCGGACGCCGAGAGGAGCTCATGGAGGGCGTCGTCGCGGGAGGAGTTGGTGGACGAGGAGGTGGTGCAAGAAGGTGCCGCCAACGAGCACCTTGTGGGGCTAGCGGAAGCAAGCAGGTGGAGTAGAACTTGACCACCTTGCGGTGCCGCGGACGCCTCTTCACCCTCATCGCCGGGCGGGCGCGGCAGGCGGCGCGGCGGCGGCGGCCGGAGGTGGCTGCTGCTTGTCGAGTGGAGGTGGAGGAGGCGCGAGGGCTTTGGGGTTTCAGATCCACCGTGTGCGCAAGGCGTGCTGGGCCGGTGGGCCGGGCGGACTCTGTTGCGCGCTGGGCTGTGTACTGAGGTCCGTGTTAAATCATGTTTTAAATAAAATAAAATTTAAAAACAAAACAAATAGGCCATTTTCGTCTAACTTCTATGGGAATGTATCTATTGCACCCACTCTTGTCATGTTGTTGGTGCACCGGATCCGGTAGTATATTTTAAAATATTTTAGAGAATCTGAAAGAAATCTAGCATATTAAAACATCATCAATATATGTTGTCATAAACTTTCATATGAAAATTTGAATTATTGCTTGAGATACAAAAATAACAAATTTAACATCAATGTGACGATGAGCCAAATATATAGCTCAACTTATGTTATGTCGTATTCAATGTCGAACTTGTCTTTTCTTCTGAATTTTTAGAACGTTTATAAATGTGATAGGGAGTTCAGTGCATAGAATGTAACATAAAAGCACCCATGCAACAGATATTCTCTCACTGCTGTCTTGATGTTTTTCAAAAGGAGGAAGACCTCGGCCTCTGCATCTTGGCGATGCATGCAACCACTTTATTTATTATTCACAAAGACCTTAAAGTAATACATCAAGAAGTCTGAAGCCACCGCTTAGGCAACATCTGTCGCTACTCCTATCCAGTATCCAAAGGATGCTGATAATCCGAGCCTAATACCAAATAAACCTCGCAGCAAAGCTTAACATCTAAGACTGGAGGCCCTACCAAGCCAAATTACCAGGTATGAGGTACTCTCAGAGGCTGCCGCCGCGCCAACTGCCACCAATCGATGTTTTGTATGCCAAAAACAGGTACACTGATCTACGACCAATCTGCAATCTTAATTCCCATAACTATTGTGTGTGGCCCATGACATCTCGACGGTCGCTTATCTGAGTTACTCCTCCATCCATTTTACAGATCCTAATTTTTAATCTCTCGTACCAAGGCACTTCATGAAACCTAGAGAAATTTTTGGGACTCACCATCATTTAAACGTTTATTAATTGCGCTAATCTCTTCCTCTCTCTCTTCATTTTAATTTTCCTCTTATATCCTTTGCTCCTGATCTCGGCATCCTCTTCAATCGTTCATTGACAGCCACTAACACACAGCCATCCATCCACAAGGCATGACCAAAATTTCTCCTCCACTGCCTGCCTGCTGGCTGCTATGCCAACGCATACGTACTTGGCTCGGAGAAATTACACTTTTAGAAAGAGAGAGTGTGTGGGACAACGACAACAGATCGTTGGATCTCCTCCACTAGTAAGCGAGTCCCAGAATCACAGGCACATGGCACATCCATTGGTTGCTGGCCTTGGATCTACCTCCAACGCCCACAAACTCTTGTTTAAAAGAAAACAAAATTCATACAAATTCATAAATCATAACTGGCAATTTCGAACGTGAAAAATAGACGTAGACACCCTCTTTGCTATGAGACACAAGTGCACCCAAGCGTTAGGGTTTCTCCCTTTCGCCGCCGCCGCTGATGTGCCTTGTCTCTTGTGGTCTTGAGGCCATGGAGTCAGGTGGATCCCGACCCTTGCCGATGGGAGGGTTATGTTTTAGTTTCTTTTTGTGTGTTTTTGTTACGGTTTGTGTCCTATTCAAGAAGGCAACGCAGCGACGGCTCCTCAAGACGGAATAAAGTTCTCCCCATCTAATCCACAACCCGCGGTGTTTCTAGCGTTGTTGAAGGCGTGTGGAGATTTGTCTCTGATGGATCTCGTTACATTCAGTTGGCATTTGTCTTGGCGGTTTCGCTTGGATCCGGCATCCGCATTTGTTTGTGTGTCTACATGTTGAACTCTCTCGATCACGCTTCTCTTGGTCAACGGCGGTTGTTGCTCGAGTGTGTTGGTCTTGTGGGGTCTTAGCACGACGACTTCTCGTATATCTATTATAACAAGTTTTGCCCGACTCTGATGGGAAGGGCATGAGGGGTGAACCTTCGGCTCACTCCAATGCATGTAGACTACATATTTGAATGTAATTTTTACTTTTTAGATGTTCTTTGTGCTACCTTTGCAGTGAATGAATAGATCGGAGGTTTTTCCCCAAAAAATTTGAAGTTGAAAAAGAGGTCGTGGAAATGTACCAGTGCTAGGTCTTGTTTTTAGGGTCCATCAGAGGAAAAGCCAACAATGAAGATGGACGGTAATTGATTCATGGTTTGCAAGTCAAGATATATATCTTCTAGTTCAAACCATCGGAAAAAAAGTAGTGCGCTATAGCGCAGTTAATAGCACATTATAGCATGTAACGAATTTCTCGCTAAGTAAATCAGTTTACAATGTCTTGCTAATAGCACGCTATAACACGTTATAACACGGTAATAGTGTAATTTAAGGGCAACCATATTTTATATAGGGCGCTATTTTTTACCGTAGTTTAAACTTGTATGATCTTCATCATGCCATCATCGCTCTTGTTTTGCCGGCGCATGCACGCATATGTGGCCTAGCTACGATGGACGACACGTATACACCACAAACTCAAACTGTGTGCGGTGTACTCAACCTGGTATCATTTTGTTTTGAGCAAAATCCATTCTGTATCATGTATACGCGCAAAAAATTTCGATCTCCTCGATCGGCCTGGGCCTTGAGAGCATCTGCCGTGCCCTCAACAGGCCGCTCTAACCGCTTTTTGTCCGCGGTATCAAAAACGGTCCAGTCACGCCATCCAGACCAGGTTTTACTGTTTGGGTCAAAACTGGCGTTGGCGGACCTGCATCAACCCGAGCGCTGGGGCGCTGGGGCGCTGGGGAAAGCGATTTTGGCGCGAATGGGGATGGGCCCACCTAGTCAGCGAGATGCCGCTTCATCATCCTCATCACCTCGGTTCCCTGGAATCAATGCCAAGGCTGCGGCGGCAGCGCCGGTCAGCCTCCATTGATGCCTCACGGTAGCGCAGTGAAGGCGCCACCGACGCGCCCCGCCCGCTCCCACCACGCCACACCGGCATGCAAGCTCGCCGCCCACTGTGATGGATTCATGTACCTAGGTAGGGTCATAGGCCTGACCTAAACGCCCTACCCAAGGACACTCATAGAAGAGATCATCTTCCAATGACCAAAGAGGAATCCACTGACTAGATGGAAGGACTCGACCATGGAAGACTCACTCGACCATGAAGACTCACTCGACCACCGAAGGTCGAAGGCACTCGCAAACGCAACGGCTTGCTATTGAATAGACTTAATGATAGTTAAGGCGCTTTATGAGGGCGTTATCAAGAACGCCTGTGCTTAATGTACTTTAACCTCTCCATTATGTGAGCTGGCTGGGATCTGGCAAGACTCTATATAAGCCACCCCCTCCACGGATAGAGGGGTTCGCACTCTTGTAATACCCATATTCATAATTCACTCGACCGCCTCAGGCTCCGAGACGAGGGCTGTTACTTCTTCCGAGAAGGGCCTGAACTCATACATCGCTTGTCTTCACAACTACTCCATAGCTAGGACCTTGCCTCTCCTTACCTACCCCCTACTTTACCGCCGACTTAGAACCACGACAGTTGGCGCCCACCTTGGGGCAGGTGTTTTAGCGATTTGTGGAGGAGTTGCAGATTCCAGTACCTTCATCATGATGACTGCTGGAGTTTTGGTTGAGGGCGAGATCCGTCTCGGTGCTCTCACATTTGTCGCCGACGACTCCTGTGGCTCCGTGGAGGCTCCACTTGACATCGAGGCGCCTCGTCTTCATGGGCGACGACTTTCGTCGCGTGTGTTCGCAGGGCGTTCACTGCGACAACCGTCGACCCAGATCGGTCGACTCCTTTATCGGTCGCCCACCCGATTTCCCACCAGCGCAAGCGCCTGGTCGGTCGAGACTCCAGCGGTGGGTGAAGCACGCTGTGGCTCGCCAGACAGCCATCGCCTGTGTCGCGCCATTGAGCCCGACGATTCCTCTACTACTGCTCGATCTGCCGACCGGCTCCAGAGATCGTGATCCGAGTGTGATAGCAGTGATCCAGCGGCGGAGATTCTCATGGTCGACGGCCTCGCAGTCCTCCGGCTTCGCCCACGGCGGTGGAGCCGCCGGAGGAGGAGACCCCATGCAAGAGCACGAAGAGTACCAGCCCGAGACACTCGACTCTCTGCAGGGAGAAGAGCTTCGCCGCAGAACATGGATGCCCGTGATACTCCCATCGCGGAGAAACCCCGAGGCTCGCGCTTGGAGGAAGCACGTTTTAATGTGGCTGAACGCGCCGCTCGAGAATCTTCAGCGAGCACTTGACGAGGCAAGGCAACGAATCCTCGAAGCCGGCCGACGCCGACTCTTCCCACCGACTCGTATACCGCACGCCAATTCAGAATTTAGCAATGCAACTCAGATAGCGTAGTCTATCCAGCCGCCGGTCGGAAGTGGGAGAGGCTTGCAGCAGATCGTAGATTTACTCCGAGCAGCAGGAGACCGAACTCAGCCGTGTCGCATCGCAAGCGAAATTCACAATCGATCCGTCGCTGCGAATATCGCCCGACCGGCTCACAGCCCTAGATCGCCTCCGCGCGAGAAGGGCGCGACAACCGCAAGAGCAGACAGAGACCGATTCGACCGAAATGACAGCGCCGAGTGCCCCTTTCCTCCGAGGAAGGGTCATACGCCTCGGCGGCAAGATGACAGACGTCGCTCAAGACGGGCGAAGAGTTCCGGTCGACCCTGTGGAACCAAGCATTGACGCGATCCATTATCGCAAGGCTTGGTCGACCGAACAGAGCCCATCGAGATGGACCGAGAGAGATGCACCCACCAGCAATGAAAGTGCACATCTCGGTCCGAATGTTTTAGCAGGCTATCGAGCCGCAGAATTCCCCAATTTCAGGTTGGCAACAGAGTCACAAGTTCATCGGGAATCCAAGCCCAAACTTGGCTTGAAGATTACCGAGTGGCTGTTCAGATCGGGTGGGAATGATGAGGTGGCCATGAAGCATTTGCCCTCATGTTGGAAGGTTCGCAGAGCATGGCTGAACCAGTTACCTCCTAGCAAGATATACACTTGGGAAGATTTGTCCCGAGTGTTCGTCAGACTTTTGAAGGGACTTGCAAGTTTAACGGCTGGTCTCGACAGAGCTGCAAGTTTGTGTGCGTAAGACCAATGAAACTCTCCGAGAGTACATTCAGAGGTGGATTACCTTGCACCATACTGTGGAAAATGTGTCGACCATCAGCAGTTTGCGCCTTCAAAGATGGCGCCAAAAACAGAGAATTGAGTCGAAGTTTGGTCGAACCGGGACATGACCCCGAGTCGAATGATGGAGATTGCTAGCAACACGCCAACAGCGAGGAAGAAGACCGATTCAAGCGGCAAATACAAGCCAAGTCACGGAGAAGGGAAATTCCAATGGAAGCGTAAACGAAAACCGAGCCAGCAGCTCTCGAGAGGCCTCGGCGTGACCTGTGGAAGTTCAAGGGGAAGCCGAAGGATCCCGAATCCAAAGAAAGTAAAAGATAAAGAAGGCAATGACGTGATGGATATGCCATGCCATATTCACACGAAGAAGGATGAAGAGGGCAACATCATTTACCCAAAGCACACCACTGCCAAAGGTCGACTCGATCCAGCAGCCAGGGAAAACAGTCTAAGGACAAGGAGAAGGAGCCGACAAGGCCGGAGACAAAGAGGACAAGTGAGGAAGAATATCCGATGTCAACTCCACTGATGATCTTCGCGGATGTGGAAAGCAAGAGTCGATCGAAAGTCATCAACCGTGAGGTAAACATGGTTGCCCCAAGAAAGCCAAGTTATGTGAAGTGGTCCCAGACACCCATCACATTCGACCAATCTGATCACCGACCACGTTGCCACTCCCGGGCGGCAAGCGCTGGTGGTCGATCCATTGTCGAAGGCACTCGACCGACAAAAGTGCTGATGGATGGTGGTAGTGGGCTGAATTTGTTATATGCGGATACTTTGAAAGGGATGGGCATTCCGATGTCCCGATTGAGCACCAGAATATGAGTTTCCACGGAATCATACCAGGAAGAAGGCCAACTCACTCGCCAAATCGCCCGGACGTGGTTTTTGGTGATTCCAAGCACTTTCGCAAGGAAAAGTTGACCTTTGAGGTTGTGGATTTTCAGAGTGCATACCACGCCATTTTGGGAGGCTCGCCACGCACGATTCATGGCTCGACCATGCTACGGTACCTCAAACTGAAAATGCCAGGCCCAAAGGAGTGATCACCGCCACCGGCGATCGGAAGAAGGCGAAGAGTGCTTTTAAGGGCTCAAGATTGCCGACTCCCAAGTGACAGCGGTCGAATTCGACGAATACAAGCAAAACGCAGATCCGAAAGTGATTTGTTACGATCCAAGAGGCCAGCCACGAGTCTCAGATTTCAGTCGTCCGGTGAGACGGCCAGTCCACATTCACCCGACAGATCCCAATGCAGCCCCGACCCACATCTCCACGACACTCGACCAAATAGGAAGAAGCGCCATCCAGTTCCTCCGTGAGAATCGACATTTTCGCATGGAAGCCACCGACATGCCGTGTGTTCCTGTGGAACTGGCTGAGCATCGCCACGAAGTCGACAAGTCCGCAAAACCAGTCAAAGAGCATCTTCGGCGGTCCGCCGTCCAGAAGAGAAAAGCTATTGGTGAAGAAGTGGCTCGACTGTTGGCAGCGGGATTCATCCGAGAGATATATCACCCGAGTGGCTTGCTAATGTCGCCATGGTTCCCAAGAAGGACAACTCACTCCGCATGTGCATTGATTTTAAGCACATCAATCGGGCCTGCCGAAGGATCATTTTCTCTCCTCGCATAGATCGATTGTTGACTCGACCGCGGGATGAGAGATTGTCTTTTCTAGATGCATATTCGGTATCATCGATCCGTCTGTATGGACCCGATGAAATAAAACAGCTTTCATCACTCCATTCGGTGCTTCTACTATATCACCATGCCATTCGCCTCAAGAATGCCGGAGCCACATTTATGCTAATGATTCGAAGTGTCTTCTCACCAAATCAGTCGGAATGTGGAAGCGATATGGATGATATCGCCGTTAAGTCGCGAAAAGGTTCCGACCTGCTTGTCGACTCGCCAAACGCTTGCCAACCTCGTAAGGTACGATATCAAGCTCAATCCGTCAAAATGCACGCTCGAGTTCCCGTGGAAAATTACTCGGTTTTCGCTTCGAACGAGGGATTGACGCTAACCCTGAAAAAATCGGCACTATTCTCCTAATGAAACGCCTGCGCGAAAGTGCACGACGCCTAGAAGCTTATTGGATGCTTGGCCGCTTTAAGTCGATTCATCTCACGACTCGCTGAAAAGGCATTACCTCTTTACCGATCGATGAAGAAAGTCGACAAGTTCGAGTGGACTCGGAAGTCGATGCAGCATTTGTCGAGCTAAAAGCTCGCTCTCCACCCAGCCGGTGCTTGCTGCTCCAATCAGCAAAGAGCCTTTGTTGCTTTACATTGCAGCCATCGGACAAGTTGTCGGCCTCAGGCTTACGGTCGAGCGGAAGAGGAAGGAAAGGCCTTCAAAGTTCAGCGCCGGTGTATTATTTGTCCAAGTCTTGACTCCATCCAAGCAGAGATATCCTCATTATCGAAGCTTGTGTATGGTATATACATGACCACAAAGAAGGTTGCTCATTATTTCTCCGATCATTCTATCACGATCGTCACGACGCTCCTTTATCGTGAGATCTTGCATAACAGAGACGCAACCAATGAGTGGCTTAAATGGGCGATTGAACTTCTTCCCTTGATATCAAATTCGAGGCAAAGAAAGCCATTAAGTCCCTGTGCTATAGCGGATTTCTCGCCGAGTGGATTGAACAACAAGAGCCGACTGAAGTACACTCGGAGCATTGGACCATGTTCTTTGACGGCTCCAAGATGCTGAATGGTTCTGGTGCTGGGGTTGTTCTGGTTTCCCCCAGAGGAGATAAGCTTAAGTATGTGCTCCAGATTCACTTTGATTCCTCCAACAATGAGGCAGAGTACGAGGCCCTCCTATATGGATTGCGCATGGCCATCTCATCGGCGTCCGTCACCGATGGTCTATGGCGACTCAGATCTAGTGGTCAATCAAGTGATGAAGGAGTGGGACGTGAGAAGCCCAATTATGATCGGATCTTGCAATGCATGAGGAAGCTCAAAAGAAGTTTGAGGGTTGAACTCCATCACATCCCCGATGAAAAATCAAGCAGCAGATGATCCGCAAAGATAGGCTCCAAAAGAGAAGCCATTCCGAGTGGTGTATTTTGGAGCATATACACACTCCATCACCAAAGAAGATCCCTTCACAGAGGAAGCTCCACAACCCAAGAGTGCCACGGACTCGACCGAGGTTGAGGTCCGGCGAGGGTCGACTTGGTCATGGAAGTTTTAGTGGTCACTCCCGATTGGACAATTCCATACATCGCAGATATTCTCGAGAAAGGAACTCCCAGAGGATGAGGAAGAGGCTCGGCAGATCGTCCGTCGATCCAAAGCCTTTACCGCTATTAATGGGCAGTTAGTAGAGAAAGCCGACGGAGTCTGACAAAAATGCATAACGCCGTAAGAAGGTCGAGTCATACTCAATGACATCCACTGGGACCTGTGGTCACCATGCGCCCTCTCGACCATTGTAGCCAAAGCATACCGAGCCGGATTTTATCGCCAAGGGCAAATGAGATGGCAAAAGAAATAGTGGACAAGTGCGAAGGATGCCAGTTCTACTCCAATATGTCACACAAACCATGCTCACAACAAGAGATTAGTGAGATCACAAAGTGCACAAGGAAAATCAGAAGCATGATGAGAACATTGCATTAAAAGTTGATTCACGAGTACAAACTTTTCAGAGCCTAAACATTTATGACATTCACAATCCGCTTTTATTGTGGGCTTCATATCAGCGTGGCCTTCTAACTAGACCCACATGGGCATATTTT
>JAHHZJ010003247.1:0-32503 GCA_021437245.1 Aegilops speltoides
CACTACCTTTCCTAGAGCACTAACATGGAGTCCACTCGATTAGTAGTAACCCCGTGCCAAACATTTCACATCATAAAGTTGTGGAGCCTTGCTCCCATTTTCATCACATACCACAAGCACGGGTACCAGCGTGTGTCCGGTGCCAAACAGTCATGGCCGCCCTACAGCACGACCCGTCCCAGAGAGAGCACCAACTCTCCCCGTCACTAATGTCGGGCTCCAAGCTAGTATCGATCTAGGTACTCAACAATGCCCTTTCCCATATAAGGGTAGAGTGGTTCGCGCATGTAAGGTTGGAATACAGTGCTAACTCCGACCAATCCATTTTGAAAACAACACATCCTTTTGCTTGGCACCACTTCGTCATCAAGTGGTCACCCATCTCATCATCTCCCTCGGGCATAAGTGGCACCCGCGGGTTTTAAAATACTTTGAAATCACTTTGCCTCCTTCACCATACAAACCCATCCCGTTTGCGTAGCATACATTTGCATCCTATCTACTCCCACCGGCATAACCCTCATAAGAAGGTAGGGCCATGCACAATGCAAGTATCAACGAGGAATGTAATCGTGGCAACCACCCACGTGGTTCACCATCTCGTCATGATTCCGATGCATCATCAATAAAGAGCTAAAAATGGCATGCATATAAAGGGGTATCATAGTCATGGTCAAAGGGCTGCTTGCCTTGGTTGGCTTGATCTTCAAAGTCTTCAGGCCCTGCTCCTCCTTCTTCCACAGCTACCTCGTCAAATACGGGATCTAACGTCGCAAGAAAACAACGGGAAAATAAGACAATAATAAAAACAGAAAAGTCAAAGTGCTCACAAAAATGTCAACTTATTTTTGTAAAATACTAGAAGGAAAGCTAGGAAGGGGCAACTTTTGGTTTTGGTTACGGAGCACAAAATAGGAGTTATGGATTTTCAAAGGCTTATTTAAATGCCAAAAACCACATTTAAATATTTGAGAGAAGAAAAGGTGGTTGGATTTGAGTGAAAGTTGCACCATTAAATAGGTTACAATATTCTAGGAATTTAGAAATTGGAATCAATGCATTTGGATTAATATTCTGCCGTGGAATATTTGGAAATATCTGAAAAGGAAAAAAAAGCTGCTGCCTTTGGGCGAGAGGCCACATGACAGCAGCCGGGAAACCCAGCCTGGCACGCGCGTCAGGCGTAAAGGCTGAATCGCCTTCACCACAGCGAGTTGGTCTTGGTAGCACGTTTAAACTGACGGGTGGAGCCCACCCGTCAGGCGTGAACTGTTGGCCGGCCCACAGCTGACCGTCGTCTACCTCCGACGGAGGCTGACGGCGAGGCTTCGCCGGCGGCGTCTGAGGCCTGGGAAGAAGTGCGGAGGCTACCGTTGGACTCGGGGAGCGAGTCGGTTCAGTGGTGGTGGGCAGTCGCGGGTGGCCTGCCCGCGGCAGATCCAGGCGGAGTGCTTGAGCGCCGGTGGCTCCGCCGTTCAGGCTGCAAAATAAGAGGAAGAGAGGAAAGCATCGGTGGCGAGGAGTCGATTCGAGAAAGGCGGAGGAGGCTGTACCCACATGGTCGGCTGGCGACCGTGGCTGAGGCTCGATCTCGAGCTCGAGGCGGCTCTGGAGAGTGGGTGGCTCGGGGTTGATTGGGTGTGTGGAGGAGGCGGCGGGGAGAGAAGAGAGGCTCGGGGAGCGCCTTATAGGCCGGCCACGGTTCACCGTGGGCGTGGCCCTGGCGCCCATGAGATCGACTGAGGCCGTTGGGGAGGAAGTTTGAGCTGTCCACAGGCGCTCGTGGGGATGGAGTAGGGCACGGGGGGAGAAGGAGGCGGGGAGGTTACAGCCCAGCGTGTGAGGCGACCATTGGCGAGCAGGCGGCGTCGAGCCTTGTGCGGGAGGAGAGAGAGGGAGACAATGGGGCTGCAGGCGTGTGAGCGTCGAGACACACATCATCTGGCCTTGAGGATGGCAGGCGGTGGAGGCAGTGTGTCAGCGATCGGCGCTCTGGCGAGCGCTCAGGCGCGACTTTGGCCGGCATCCACGGTTTTCATGGTGTGTGCGTCCTTCTGTCTGGGCTACTGGTGGCGGGGACAAGGCCGGGAAGGGCACAGGATGCTGGGGTGCGAAGGGGAGAGAGAGAGTGGCTGTGAGAGGGAGAAGAAACTGTTGTCGAGAGAGGACAAACGTGATTCCCCCTTCCTCCACATTGCTTCCTCGGGTAGAAAAGTGTCTAAGTGACGGAGGGGGTGAGGAGGGTTGTGGCAAAAGATGAACTCAAGGAGATTAGTGAAAGTGGCAAAATAGGCTTTTAGTATTTTGCGGAAGGTGTTTGATGAAGTTTGGGTAAGCTAATGACTCCCATGGCCAAGATGCTCCATGGGGTGAAATGTCACATATATTTAGGGCCTTCTACCCATTTTGAGCTTATTTGGACAAAGTTGCCAATGCAACTCTTGCAAACCCTAGAAATGGGCAGAAATGGGTTTGTGTAGATCCAGTGGAGTAAATCATTTCTCCTTGATGTACCACTTGGTGTGGTAGCCTCATTTGGTCACATGATCAGGCTCACCAAAGTTGGGGTCTTGGAGAAAAAGTTGGTAGTGCAAAGTGGTTCAAACTTGATTCTGGTCAGAGAGGGTTTGAGGCACTTTGACCAGATTTCCTCTTCTCCAACTTTGTGCCATTTGACCAATGAATATAGAAGTTAAGCACAACATACTTGGCAATGGACTTGAGAATGAAAATAGTTTGAGGTTTTGATGGTGTTATCTTGTTCTCCAAGTCATGAGACTTGGCAAGATCATCTAATATGTCATATGTGACATGATAGAATTTTCCTGGAATTTTTGGATAATTCCTTTGTAAATATTTCAAAAGCTTGAAATATCAGAAAGGGTTTAGAGGATTTGACCAATATTTTGAACATGACCATGTTGAAACTCTTATATATGGACAATATATGTCCTATGAGTTCCCTAAATTTTGTCAAATATTAACAAAAAAATAATTTTTCCTATTAAAGACCATTTCTGGCCTTAAGAAAAAGCCTTTAAATAAAATAGAACAGTAACTTTTAAAATTATATTTTTGTGGTTCTGGGCATCCTATATCTAATAAGAGTCAAATATATTTTGGAAAGATTTTTACCCTTAATCAAGTACTTGCGATGCAAACCTCAATTCGAGGGTTTTGGAAAACTAATTTTGAAAATACTTTCGGCCAAATTATTTTTGTAAGAAAATTCTATATAGTACTATTCATGGCATGGTCATTGGTCAGGGAGCTTGGGGTAAGGAGATGGAATATAGAGGTAGAGTAGTTGACTTCAAGAAGCACTTGAAAAGAAACAGAGAAAACCAACTCAAATAAAAGCCAAATAATGCAAAAGTTTTGTTGGTCAAATTTTCATGCTTTATAAATGAAAATGAAATGTTACAAAATGCAGAGTGTGAGACCTACCCCCTTACAAGAATCTAGTCCCGAGATTCCTAAACTAAACTTTAAAGAGATATTCGGATCTAAGGTAGTCTTCACGCTCCCAAGTTATACCTTGGTGTGATTGCTCCATTGGACTTTGAAGTACTTGATGGTGCGGCTTGATGCGTCGTTCAGCCTCATCGAGAATGCGGATGGGCCTCTCCGATAAGTCAAATCAGGTTGAAGATCAATGGCTTGGTGATTGGCGTCCTTGTAGAGTCGGGCTTATGCGGAACTTGGAGGCACTTCGGAGTTGTGACCGTGGAACACGTTGTGCACATCGAGAAGTTCAGTGGAAGTTCAACTGGTAACCTTCTCCTCGTCGCTTCGATGATCTTGAAGGGCCAATGTATCTCGGGCGAGCTTTCCCTTGACATGGCTTTGGGCTCCTTGAGAGGGTGACCGAGGAGATAGACATGGTCTCAACTCGGAAGTTTATGTCTCTGGCGTGAGTCCGCATAGCTCTTTGCCTTGACTTGGCAGGACTTGGGCAGCTCGACAAGCTGGACTTGCTCTTACCTTCACGAAGAATATCGGCCCAAGACAAGCCCTTCTCGGTCTCGACCAGTTGAGAGGTGTCTGGCACTTCCGCCGTATAACACTAAATGGTGCCATCGAAGGCTGGCTGATAGCATTGTAAGAGAACTTCGGCGAAAGGAGCAATCTTCCCTTAGCTCCATAAGCTGAACGAACTCGGAGCATGTCTTGAGTAATTGATTCACTCGCTCGGTCGACCTCCAGTGCGTGGGTGGAAAGCGATCTTTGAAGGACAACTTGGTCCCCATGGCCTCTGGAATTTCTTCAAAACCTTGAGGTGGCTGGGTTCCTCGATCGACACAATCTCCTGGGAACACCATGAAGGCTCACAATCCGGTTGATGTGAGGCCTTTGGTTTCCCTTAGGTTGTCTTGCGAGAATGAAGTGGGCCACCTTGGTCAATGGTGACTATGACCCGGATGGAGTCATGTCCTTGTTTGACCTAGGTAGTCGATGATGAAATCCATTCGATCTTATCCCATTTCCACTGGGAACCTTGAGTGGTTGGAGTAATCCGGTAGTCGTGATGTTCAGCTTTGACCCTCGGCATCGTCACATTGGCAACATAGGTGGCAATCTCCTTTTCATCCGTGCCACCAAAATCTTTCCTTGGTCTTGATACATCTTGGTGCCTCCGGGTGGATGGAATATGGGCTGTCATGAGCTTCTTGCAAGATCAGGTTCTTGAGCTCAACCTTGTTGGAGCGCATGAGATCGATTCCCAAACCACACAATTCCTTCCTCATCCTCGAGAATCCGGAGGCTTTGCTGTGATCTTCCTCTTGATGCCTTCAATACTCTCATGCCCTTACAGGCTTTCTTGATATCATCCATCAAGGTAGGCAACCGAGGTTGGCCAAGAATCTGGTGGCCAGTTCCAACCCAGCTTTCAAGTTCTTCATACAAAGGCGGGTAGCTTGCGCTTTAGCATAGCATTCAAGGCAAGCCTTCACCTCAGCGCATCTGCTACCACATTAGCCTTTCGGGGTGGTATTGAACAAGAGGTCATAATCCTTTATCAACTCCAGCCATCTTCTTTGCCTCATGTTCAATTCCTTTGGTGAAAATATACTTGGACTCTTTGGTCCGTGTATATCTCACGCCTACCCAAGAGGTAATGTCGCCAAGTCTTGGGCATGAACCCTGCTGCTAGCTCAAGGTCATGAGTAGCGTAGTTCTCTTCGTGGTCGTGGTTGCCTTGAAAGGTAGGCCACGACTCTGCCTTCTTGCATGAACACCTCCAGATCCGATTCTTGGCGCATCACAATATATCACAAACTCCTTGTGTATATCTGGTGTGGCGAAGCTGGAAGCGTGGTTAGCCTCTTCTTGACTCACAGAGCTCTCTTAGCATTTGGCGTCCATTCAAACTTCTTGTCCTTCTTCAGAGCTGAGTCATGGGTGGGCAATGCTGAAAACCCTTCAGCGAACTTGCGGTAATATCCATGAGTCAGAGAAGCTTCGACTTCCTTCATTGCTCGGGATTGCCATTCGATCCGGCTTCAATCTTAGCAGGTCATTGACAATCCCTCTTGATTAGAACATGACCGAGAAATCCAACTTCCGTGGCGAATTCACACTTCTTGAACTTGGCATCAGTTGGTGCTCTCGGCTTGTCTGGACCATCCTCAAGTGTTGCTCGTGCTCTTCTTCCGACTTGAGAAGACAAGGATGTCATCAATGAAGACAACAACAAACTTGTCCAAATATTCCATGAAGACCTTATTCATGAGATACATGAAGTAATTTGGGGCATTGGTCAATCAAAGGACATGACCGTGCATTCATCTGAGCCATATCTGATTCTGAATGCCGTCTTGGAATATCTTGGGGTCGATCTTGAGTTGGTAGTACCCAGATCGAGGTCGATCTTGGAGAACACCTTGGCCCCATTGAGTTGATCAAGCGGATCTTCAATCTTGGGAAGTGGTACTTGTTCTTGATTGTAACCTCGTTGAGGAAGCGGTAGTCAATGCATAGCGGATGATACGTCCTTCTTTGCCTAAGCAGAGCAGGTGATCCCCAAGGGGAGGCACTAGAGGCGGATAAATCCCTTCCTCAAGCTTCTCTTCGGTTTGCTTCTTCAATTACGCTAACTCCTCGATCCCATCCTATAAGGCTTCTTATAGATGGGTCTGCTCGAGTATGAGCTCGATGATGAACTCAATGTCTCGGTCGAAGGCATTCATGGTAACTCATCGGGAAAAACATCGGGATACTGCATACTACGCACTTGTTCCAATCAACCCGGTCAGGCGATTGACTTGGTTGGCTTGAGCGGAAGAGGGTTGGAGCAAATTTGACTTTGACTCCTCGGTCATTGGTCATAGTGACAGTCCGGTTGGCGCAATCAATCAAGCCTTGGTGCTTCTGAGCCAATCCATTCCCAGATCACATCAAGCCTTGTGATTTTAGGATGATAGATGCTGCTAGAAGTCTACCCGTTAATGGTAATCGACTCCTTTACATCCTATCTTGGCTCTCATCTACTGCTCCGAGGTTTGTACAACCATAGGGTTATTCGAGGGTGTAGGGGTCATGCCACTTTTAATGCAAAACTTTGGGTGACAAAAGAATCGTGGCTCGAGAATCAAACAAAACAGTTCGGTGCTGAATTGACAAGGCATTACCCGGCCGACGTCAGGTCTTCTGGGCTTCTTCAGCGATGACATGATTCACGACCCACTGCCATTGTTGGGCAAGTTGCGGGGAGCTTGGTTCCTCGGTGGCATTCCACGGCCTTGTCTGGTTCTGCGCATTGGGGCGCAGGCGTCGGCTTCTTCTTGAGGCGATTCTTGGGTAATGCCACAGCTGTCCACATCGAAACAAGTGACTTGGTTGGGGACGGCGCCCTTACCGACATATTATTGGGGTTGTTATAAGCTGGCACAGGGTTGGCATCTTCTGAGGTGGATAGTTGGTGCAGTGCGGGAGCTCTTGGTTCTTGATAGGTTGGCTTGACCGTGGTGGCTGCCATGGTGAGGCTTCAGTTCTTGGAGCTACCCTGCTGATCATCTTGCGTTCTGAGTGTCATCAAAACCGGCGCTTGTCCTCAAGCATGAGTGCCTTATTCACGAATCGAGGAAAGGTTGGCGGTCACACACACAACGAAACTGCAGTGCGGTTAAGGCCTTCCATGAAGCGCTCGGCTTAGCGTCGATCTTGACATCCTCGAGCATACCTTGAGAGAACAACGAACTTCGCATGTACTCCTTGCGGTGCTGCTACCTTGCGAGGGCTCGGAACTCACGCTTCTTGATGGCCATGATCCCGGAAGGAATGTGGCCTTCGGAACTCCGTCTTGAAGGTGTCCCAAGTGATGTCTTGCTCAACACGCATAGCCTTGAATCCATCCCCAAGCTGGTCCCGAAGGCAGTGGGCGGCATCGCCACTTTATCACGGTCCTCGGTGCATCCGACTAGTGCCGGCGGATCCTCAATAGTGCGGACCCGATCGTGCGCATCGAGGTTCAGCGATCTCGGCGAAAGTGGGTGGTGCATGCTTCTTGAACTCCACCAATGTGAGCGTCCATGGCCGTGCCCATCGGCTGTGGTTGTGACTGAGCAATCATCTGGAGGCTGCGGTGTTGGCTTGGCTCCTCTCGATAGGCTTGGAGAAGCTGAGCCATATCCATGCTTGGAGGAGGTGGTGGTGGTGGAGTCGTCCTTGGGCTTGGTCTGGTGGCTCGGCCTCGTGAGAACCTCCGGCTTCTTTGGTGGGTAGAGGTACCGGTCGTGTTGTTCTGACAGGCATCTGTTGGGCGGTCAGGTCTCATGATCGGGAACAACAATGAGGAAAGCAGTATAGATGGAATGCCTAGTAAAGGGTGGTGTGACACAAATTAAGTTAAACAAAGGCGGAAGGGCCAAACTCGTGCATTAAAACCAAATGAAATGTATGGTTTACAAGTTCCCGAAGGAAGTCGACTTCATCAAAACAAGCTAACAAACACAACATAACATGGTTTCATAAGAACCATTACAAGGACTCGACTTACATAAAGGGTACCACGACCTATCCTACCATAGGCTCGAGCTAGCCTATCCTAGTCTGAGCAGTCTAAGTGGTGGAATGCTCGTCGGGTATTCGGCTCCTCAGGTCTTCCTCCTCATCTTCATCTGTCTTGGTCTCCTCATCGCTTGAGGCGGGGAGTGAAGGAAGGCTCTGGCGCTGCTTGGTTGGTGGCGTCGTTGAAGATTCTGTTACTCCTTTGCCGTCATCTGGCGTGGCTGAGTGCTCCCTTGGCGGAGTGCGACCTGTGGGGTCGTCGCCTCGATAAACTCTGCGGGCTGTCAGGGTGCTCCATCCTTCTTGATCTGTCCTTCATCTGAACTATCTTGGAGGCTCCTTGGTCTCGAGTTCCTTGAAGCTCCGTGACTCGAGGCCAGTGCTGTGCCCGATTTGTGCACACAAGCTGAAATGGAGTGCAGGCGGAGAAAGTCCCTCGTCCAAGGGTGGTCTGGTCTGCCTCTCGTCATCACCTTCCTTCACGATAAAGCAGTGCAGTGGCTGGCTCTCTAGCCATCTCGTGAGGAGATCCGGGAGTCGGCGCCTTGAGGCAGCAGTCTCCTGGCCGAGAAATGGCGTCGCCATCTGGGGTCCCTCAAGAACCAGCTCGTCGGGCATCATTAGCCCTCCGACTACCTCCACGTGGTACTCCTTCTTGGTCTTTGTCGACCCAGTGCTCGTGGTAGGAGAAGGTGGGGACTCGAGTGAGCTGGCACTTCTGAGGCTATCCTCAAGAAGCACGGGAAACCCGGTGGTCGGGAGTCCTCGGATGCAGCTGACCATCTACAAAAGTGGAAGGAAGAATTGATAAAGGAATGTGACACTGTTTTGGGATGCTAACATAAAACATAGGTATATGGGTAATCTAGGGGATAGTCTCGCTCTAACGCGTCCATGCTAACTAAGGCTTCCTCTGATCGGGATGGCTCTGGTACCAGCTACTTGGGGACCCGGCTACAAATCGTGATCACCGAATGCGTGTCACAGTGATCCCGGAGATCAATGCTCCTTGAACACTGAAGCTGAATAACAAGAGTCTTACATCCATACATACCGTCTTACACAAATAGTGACCAACAAGGTCAAGTCTTACATCGATAAAGCCTTAAGGCTGAACATCAAATGAAACATAGCAGCGAGCGTCTCGATAAGTAGAACCCATGCCATACTGCCTTAACCCTAGGCATTACATTTGAGCGTCCTAGTTCATGATGCGTCTCAAAGAACTCTTCTCGAACTCCGGTTCTTCCATGCACAGTCAATTAAATAACCCGTTGCAAGCCAATGAGTACTTTGAAAGTACTATTACAACCCATGATTTGGTTCAAAGATGCAGTAATGCATGACATAGGTAAAGTTTTGCATAAAGCTAGTTTGGAGTGCATTGACATTTCAACATCCTATAAAGCATGCTTCAAGAGAATTCAAGTAACCAAGAACTGGTCACGGATATCAACATAAATTGAATGGGCATGTTTATCATAAGCAGTGGGCGTAACCCATCTCAATCGTGTCAAGTCCTTTGACGACCCGAGTCCTCTCCATCATCACACACACCTTTGGGTTTGAAAACAAGTGGGCGTGGTCAAGAAGCTGATTAGCTGTCCATGGCGAAGTGGACGGCTATTCGAATAGTTTTACACTCTGCAGGAGGTTGCACTTCCCCTAGATCCGGGGAACTTCGTGTCATCCACGACCCGGTACCTCAAGTACCGGTAGCTTCGATCACTACCTTTCCTAACGACATAACATGGAGTCCTCGATTAGTAGTAACCCCGTGCCAATGAAGGAAATATGCCCTAGAGGCAATAATAAAGTTATTATTTATTTCCTTATTTCATGATAAATGTTTATCATTCATGCTAGAATTGTATTAACGGAAACATGATACATGTGTGAATGCATAGACAAAACAAGATGTCACTAGTATGCCTCTACTAGACTAGCTTGTTAATCAAAGATGGTTATGTTTCTAACCATGAACAAAGGTTGTTATTTGATTAACGAGGTCACATCATTAGTAGAATGATCTGATTGACATGACCCATTCCCTTAGCTTAGCACATCGTTTAGTATGTTGCTCTGCTTTTATCCATGACTTATACATGTTCTGTAACTATGAGATTATGCAACTCCGTTTACGGAGGAACACTTTGGGTGCTACCAAGCGTCTAGCTAATGCTGGGTGATTATAAAGGAATACTACAGGTGTCTCCAAAGGCGGATGTTGGGTTGGCGTATTTGAGATTAGGTTTTGTCACTCCGATAGTCGGAGAGGTATCTCTGGGCCCTCTCGGTAATGCACATCTGAAGCCTTGCAAGCACTACAACTAATGAGTTAGTTGTGAGATGATGTATTCTGGAGCGAGTAAAGAGACTTGCGATAGCGAGATTGAACTAGGTATTGGATACGAAGCGATCGAATCTCGGGCAAGTAACTATACCGATGACAAAGGAACAACGTTATGTTGTTATGCGGATCTGACCGACAAAGATCTTCGTAGAATATGTAGGAACCAATATGGGCATCAGGTCCGCTGTTGGTTATTGACCGTGAATGGTTCTAGGTCATGTCTACATTGTTCTCGAACCGTAGGTCCATGCAGCAAGGTTTGATGGCGGTTATTATGAGTTTATGTGTTTTGATGTACGAAGGAGTTAGTCCCGGATGTGATCACGGACATGGCGAAGTCTCGGAATGGTCGAGACATAAAGATTGATATATTGGAAGCCTATGTTTGGAGTTGGAATGGTTCGGGCAAAAGCGAGAATTCTGAGAATCAGGGAGGTTCTGGAACCCCGGAGGTGAATGGGCCTCGATGGGCCTTGGTGGAAAGGAAGGGCAGCCCAAGGTGGCGCGCGCCTCCCCCTTCCTAGTCCTACTAGGACTAGGAGAAGGGCGACCCCTCTCTCTCTTTCCCCTCAGGAATCCTAGTCCAACTAGGATTGGGGGAATCCTCTGCCGGAGGGTAGGACTCGGCCAGTGCGCCCTTGGCGCCGGCCCCCTTCCCCCTGGCTCCTTTATATCTGAGGCAGGGGGCACCTTGGAACACACAAGTTGATCGTGAGATCGTTCCTTAGCCGTGTCGGTGCCCCCTCCACCATATTCCACCTCGGTTATCTGTCATGAAGCTTAAGCGAAAGCCTGCGCGAGTGAAACATCAAGATCGTCCTGCGCCGTCGTCTTGTGGAACTCTCCCTCGACACTCGGCTGGATCGAGATCTGAGGGCGTCATCAGCTGTCGTGTGTCAAGAACTTCGGGGCGTCGAATGTTGGCGCGGGATCGGTCGGATCGCGAGGAGAAGCGTCGACTACTTCCTCTACGTTGTGATCGCTTCGCTTGGGTCTACAAGGGTATGTGGACAACACTCTCCCTCTCGTTGCTATACATCACCATGATCTTGCGTGTGCGTAGGAAAATTTTTGAAATTACTCGTTCCCCAGCGGTGGCATCCGAGCCTAGGTTTTTCTATGGTTTGATGTTTTGCAGAGTAGAACACAAGTGAGTTGTGGGCAATACAAGTCATACTACCTACCGCATGTCATACTTTGGTTCAGCGGTATTGTGAGATGAAGCGGCCGGACCGACATTACTGCGTGCGCTTCCGAGACTGGTTTCACCCACGAGCACTTCGTTGCTTAAAAGGTGGTGGTGGGTGTCTGCTCTCTCACTTTAGTTGAACAGAGGTGTGGCTCGCCGGTCCTTGAGAAGGTTAAGCGGAGTCTATTGTGAAATGTCGTTGTGGTTTTGATCGTGAGGTGAGACTAGTTCTTGCTTAAGCCCGTAGCAGCCACGTAAAATTTGCAACAACAAAGTAGAGGGCGTCTAACTTGTTTTTGCGGGGCATGTTAATGATGTGATATGGTCAAGGCGTGATGCTATATTTTATTGTATGAGATGATCATGTTTTGTAACGAAGTTATCGCATGGCAGGAGCCATATGGTTGTACTTTATTGTATGCAATGCAATGTACGTAATGCTTTACTTTATCACTAAGCGGTAGCGATAGTCGTAATAGCATAAGTTTGGCGAGGCGACAACGATGCTGCGATGGAGATCAAGGTGTCGCGCCGTGGCGATGGTGATCATGGTGGTGCAACAAGATGGAGATCATGAAGCACAAGATGATGATGACCATATCATATCACTTATATTGATTTGCATGTGATGTTTATCCTTTTATGCATCTTATCTTGCTTTGATTGCGGTAGCATTATAAGATGATCTCTCACTAAATTATCAAGAAGTGTTCTCCCGGGTATGCCAGTTGCCAAGTTAAATCGTGCCCGACACCCGTGATGATCGGGTGTGATAAGCTCTCGTCCATCTACAGGTGCAAGCCAGTTTTGCAGCTAGAATACTCGGGTTATACTTGGCGAGCCTAGCATATGCGGATATGGCCTCGGAACACGGAGACCGAAAGTTGAATCATATAGTAATATGATCACATAAGATGTTCACCATTGAAAACTACTCCATTTCACGTGATGATCGGTTATGGTTTAGTTGATTTGGATCACGTGATCCTTAGATGACTAGAGATGTTTTTCTAAGTGGGAGTTCTTAATAATATGATTAATTGAACTTAAATTTATCATGAACTTAGTACTGATAGTATCTTGCTTGTTTATGTTTGATTGTAGATAGATGGCTCGTCTTTGTTGTTGTTGAATTTTAATCGTTCCTTGAAAGCAAAGTTGAAAGATGATGGTAGCAATTACCTGGGTCCGTAACGAGATCATCCTCATTCTGCCGGAAAGCTCGTCTGGATGCACGCTAGGTGCCGACCTTTCTAATGCAACTGGATGTTATGAGCGTCGGGAGCAAAAGTGATGACTACTCTATAGTTGATGTGCCATGCTGGCTTAGAAGGGACTTCCGGCGTTTTGAGCGTCATGGAGCATATGAGATGTTCGGGTTGAAGTTGATATTCAACGAATGCCGGTTGAGAAATGAAGTCTCCAATAAGTTCTATATGCAAGATGGAGAAATAGTTACATTAGTGAGCATATACTCGGAATGTCAGGTACTACAATCACTTGACACAATTGGGAGTTAATCTTCCGGATGATTGTGTCATTGGAATTCCAATCCTGCCCCAAGCTACAAACCGTGATGAACTATAATATGCAAGGGTTAGTAAAGACTATACGAGCTCTTACAATGCTAAAGGCTGCGGAGGAGAAATCAGAAGGAGCATCAAGTGTTGATGGTCAATAAGACCACTAGTTTCAAGAAAGAAAGGCAAAGGGAAGAAGAAGGGAATCTC
The DNA here is from genome assembly GCA_021437245.1 of Aegilops speltoides. Taxonomy (NCBI): domain Eukaryota; kingdom Viridiplantae; phylum Streptophyta; class Magnoliopsida; order Poales; family Poaceae; genus Aegilops; species Aegilops speltoides. Next base: position 13,283 of record JAHHZJ010003247.1, read on the forward strand.
AAGAAGAACGCAAGCAAGTTCTGCTCGGAGAAAAAAACCAAATCGGCCCTAAACCGCGAGTGCTTCCTTTAAGCGGTGGTCCTTTGGGCGGACTGCCCCAAGTATTTGGCGGATAAGAAGGATGGCAAGGTGAACAAAGGTATATGGATATACATGTTATTGATGTTACCTTACTAGAGCTCGTAGTAGCACAGGGTATTTATCTTTGGTTACATTGCTAATATTTGCAACTCAAGCAGGGACTCTTGGAACTCGGCAAGGGCGAGGTGGCGCGGCGTGGGAAATGGTTCCAAAATCGATGTGATCGCGGTACCTACCTCTACATCTACCTTGGGTTAGTTTTAGACCTAAATAATTGTTATTTGGTGCCTCGTTGAGCATGAACATTATATCTGGATCTTGTTTGATCGGGCGGTTATTCATTAAATCGAGAATAATGGTTGTTCTATTTATTGAGTAATATCTTTTTGGTCATGCACCCTTGAGGAATGGTCTATTTTGATGAATCTCGATAGTAGTGATACATATTCATAATGTTGAAACCAAAAGATCGAGTTGATAATGATAGTGCAACTTATTTGTGGCCTTTGCCGTTTAGGTCATATCGTTAAAAGGCATGAAGAAACTCCATCTTGATGGACTTTTGGAGTCATTGATTATGAATCACTTGGCACTGCGAACCATGCCTCATGGGCAAGATGACTAGAACCCGTTCTCGGTACTATGGAAGAGCAACAGATTTGTTGGAAATCATACATCTGGATGTATGTGGTCCGATGAATTTGGGCTGTGGCGGATATCGTTATTTCTCACCTTCACGGATGACTTAGCGGATATGGGTATATCTACTTAATGAAACATAAGTCAAACGTTTGAAAAGTTCAAAAAATTTGAGTGAAGTTGAAAACTCGTAACAAGAAAATTAAGTTTCTTGATCGATCATGGAGGTGAATATTTGAGTTGAGTTTGGTTCCATTTGAAACAATGCGGAATAGTTTGCAACCCATACCGGAACACCAGTAATGGTGTGTCGAGCGTTGTCGTCTTTACTAGATATGTCGATCTATGATGTCTCTTCGATTCGCTATCTTTTGGGGTTATGCTCTAGAGGGGCCGCATTCACCTGAATAGAACACCGTCGAAATCCGTTGAGGCGACACCTTATAACTTGGTTTCAAGAAACCAAAGTTTCGTTCTTAAAGTTTGGGGATGCGATGCTTATGTGAAAAAGCTTCAACTGATAGCTCGAACCCAAATCGAATGTGTCTTCATAGGATACCCAAAGGAGCAGTTTACACCTTCTATCACGATCCGAAGGCAAGACATTCGTTGCTAAGAATGGATCCTTTCTAGAAGGGGTTTCTCTCGAAAGAAGTGAGTGGGAGGAAAGTGGAACTTGATGAGGTAATAGTACCTTCTCCCTTACTTGAAAGTAGTTTCACGAAAAGGTTTCAGACACCTCGAAGTAGTGAGGAAGTTGATGATGTTGATCATGAAACTTGGATCAAGTTTCGCGGAACCTCGTAGATCAAAGGTAAGATCCCGGAGTGATCGGTAATCCTGTTAGGAAGTCATGCTACTAGATCATGATGAACCTCGAACTATGAAGAAGCGATGGTGAGCCAATTCCCAAAAATGGCTTGAGGCCATGAAATCGAGATGGGATCCATGTATGAAAACAAAGTGTGGACTTTGGTTGACTTGCGAGGTAGGCAAGCAATAGAAAACAAGTGGATCTTCAAGAAGAAGGGGCGGTAATATTCTTCTATAAAGCTCGACTTATCAAAAGGTTTCGACAAGTTCAAGGGGTTGACTCGATGAGACCTTCTCACCCGTGGCGATGCTTAAATCCGTCCGAATCATGTTAGCAATTGCGCATTTATGATTATGAAATTTGGCAAATGGATGTAAAAACGCTTCTGAATGGATTTGGAAGAAGAGTTGTATATGATGCAACGGAAGGTTTTATCGATCAAAGGGCTAACAAAGTGTGCAAACTCAGCGATCCATATTGGATGGTGCAAGCATCTCGGAGTTGGAATAAGCGTTTTGATAGTGTGATCAAAGCATTTGGGTTTTCGGACTTTTGGAGAACTTTTTACAAGAAAGTGAGTGGGAGCTTTAGCATTTCGATTTTATATTGGATGACATATTCGATCGGAAATGATATAAATTCTGGATAGCATAAAGGATACTTGAATAAGAGTTTTTCAATGAAAGACCTCGGTGAAGCTTTACATATTGGGCTCAAGATCTATAGAGATAGATCAAGGCGGCAATTGGACTTTCACAAAACACTACCTTGACAAAGTTTGAAGAAGTTCAAAATGGATCAAGCAAAGAAAGGGTTCCATGTTACAAGGTGTGAAGTTGAGTGGACTCAATGCCCGACCACTGAAGAAGAGAGAAAATGAAAGATGTTCCTATGCTTACCATAGGCTTATCATTATGCAATCTTTGTTACGACGATGTGGCCTTGCTATAAGCCTAGCGGTACCAAAGTAATCGAGTGGATCCGGGCGGTCAGAACATCTGAAATACAAAAGGAAAAGGATATGTTTCTCGTATATGGAGGTGACAAAAGAGCTCCCGGATTCGTTGATGGCTTTGACAATCGGACGATTCTATCGCGGACGGATCGTATTTACACTAAGCGGAGGGCTGTCGGTTGTGCGTTCTAAACAAAGCGTCGTGGCGGGATCTACATGTGAAGCGGAATACATAGCGCCGGAAGCAGCTAATGAAGGGTCGGATGAAGGAGTTCATATCCGATCTAGGTGTCATACCTAGTGCCGGGTCAATGAAAATCTTACGTGACAATCTTTGGGCAATTGCCTTAGCAAAGGAATCCAGATTTCAAAGAGGACCAAGCACATCAAGGGCCTTCAATTCCATCGGGACTTAGTCGGGGAACATAAGATTTGCAAGATACATACGGATCTGAATGTTGCAACCGTTGATAAGCCTCTTCCACAGCAAAACATGATCAGCACCAAGACTCCATGGGTGTTAGAATCATTCTTGGTTAATCTAGATTATTGACTCTAGTGCAAGTGGGGGCGAAGGAAATATGCCTAGAGGCAATAATAAAGTTATTATTTATTTCCTTATTTCATGATAAATGTTTATCATTCATGCTAGAATTGTATTAACGGAAACATGATACATGTGTGAATGCATAGACAAAACAAGATGTCACTAGTATGCCTCTACTAGACTAGCTTGTTAATCAAAGATGGTTATGTTTCCTAACCATGAACAAAGGAGTTGTTATTTGATTAACGAGGTCACATCATTAGTAGAATGATCTGATTGACATGACCCATTCCTTAACTTACAATCGTTTAGTATGTTGCTCTGCTTTTATCCATGACTTATACATGTTCTGTAACTATGAGTTATCAACTCCGTTTACGGAGGAACACTTTGGTGCTACCAACGTCCAAACGGGTGATTATAAAGTACTACGGTGTCTCCAAAGGGATGTTGGGTTGGGTATTTGAGATTAGGTTTTGTCCTCCGATGTCGGAGAGGTATCTCGGCCCTCTTAATGCATCCTTGAAGCCTTGCAAGCACTACAACTAATGAGTTAGTTGTGAGATGATGTATTTGGGCGAGTAAAGAGACTTGCGTGCGGATTGAACTAGGTATTGGATACCGCGATCGAATCTCGGGCAAGTTAACCGATGACAAAGGGAACAACGTATGTTGTTATCGGTCGGACAAAGATCTTGTAGAATATGTAGGAACCAATATGGGCATCCAGGTCCGCTGTTGGTTATTGACCGTGAATGGTTCTAGGTCATGTCTACATTGTTCTCGAACCGTAGGGTCCATGCCAAGGTTTCGATGGCGGTTATTATGAGTTTATGTGTTTTGATGTACGAAGGGTTAGTCCCGGATGTGATCACGGACATGAGGAGTCTCGGAATGGTCGAGACATAAAATTATATTTGGAAGCCTATGTTTGGAGTTGAATGGTTAGGGAAAAGGAAATTCAGGTCTGGGAGGTTCGGAACCCCGGGAGGTGAATGGGCCTCGATGGGCCTTGGTGGAAAGGAGAAGGGGCAGCCCAGGTGGCCTCCCCCCTTTAGTCCTACTAGGACTAGGAGAAGGGGCCCCCCCTCTCTCTTTCCCCCTCAAGGAATCCTAGTCCAACTAGGATTGGGGAATCCTACTCGGAGGGTAGGACTCAGGGCCCCTTTGGCCGGCCCCTTTAGCTCCTTTATATCAGGGGCGGGGCACCTTGGAACACAAAGTTGATCGGAGATCGTTCCTTAGCGTGTCGGTGCCCCTCCACCATATTCCACCTCGGTTATCGTCGGAAGCTTAAGGAACCTGGGTGAAACATCAAGATCGTCCTGCCGTCGTCTTGTGGAACTCTCCCACACTCGGCTGGATCGAATGAGGGGCGTCATCGATGCGTGTTCAAAAGGGGAACCGGGGCGGTGGATCCAGGAACGTCGACTACTTCCTCTTGTGATCGCTTCGCCCGGGTCTACAAGGGTATGGACAAGACTCTCCCCTCTCGTTGCCATCACCATGATCTTGCGTGTGCGTGGGAAAATTTTTAAATTACTCGTTCCCCAACAGCAAACATTTCACATCATAAAGTTGGGAGCCTTGCTCCCATTTTCATCATACCAAAGCACGGGGTACCAGCGGTGTTGGGTGCCTTGAAAACATCATGGCCCCTACAGCCGACCCGTCCCAAGAGAGCACAAATCCCCGTCACTAATTCCGGGCTCCAAGCTAAATGTCGATCTAGGTACTCAAAATGCCCTTTCCCATATAAGGGTAGAGTTTGGGCGATGTAAGTTGGAATAAGGTGCAACTCCGACCAATCCGTTTTGAAAACAACACACCCTTTTGTTGCACCCCGTATCAAGTGGTCACCCATCTCATCATCTCCCTCGGGCATAAGTGGCACCCGGGGTTTTAAAATACTTTTGAAATCACTTTGCCTCCTCCACCATCACAAACCCATCCCGTTTGTAGCATCTACATTTGCATCCTATCTACTCCCACGCATAACCCTCATAAAGGGTAGGGCCATGCACAATGCAAGTATCAACGAGGAATGTTCGGGCAACCACCCGTGGTTCACCATCTAAATCATGATTCATGCATCATCAATAAAGAGCTAAAATGGCATGCATATAAAGGGTATCATAGTCATGGTCAAAGGGCTGCTTGCCTTGGTTGGCTTGATCTTCAAAGTCTTGGCCCTCCTCCTTCTTCCCACTACCTTGTCAAACGGGATCTAACGTGCAAAAAAACAACGGGAAAATAAGACAATAATAAAACGAAAAGAAAGTGCTCACAAAAATGTCAACTTATTTTGTAAAATACTAGAAGGAAAGCTAGGAAGGGGCAACTTTTGGTTTTGGTTGGAGCAACAAAATAGGAGTTATGGATTTTCAAAACATTTAAATGCCAAAACCACATTTAAATATTCTGAGAGAAAAAAAAGGTGGTTGGATTTGGTGAAAGTTGCACCATTAAATAGGTTACAATATTCTAGGAATTTAGAAATTGGAATCAATGCATTTGGATTAATATTCTGCCCTGGAATATTTGGAAATATTGAAAGGAAAAAAGCGGTGTGCCCTTTGGGCCGGGGGCCCGGCGGGCCAAACCCAGCCCCTTGACCCGGGCCGAGCGTAAAGGCTGAATCCCCAGGGGGGTCTTTGTTGTGCTTTAAACTTGGGGTGGAGCCCACCGTCGGCGTGGGGCCCCAGGGAGTGTCTACTTGGCCCGGGGCTGGCTTGCGGGTCTGAGAAACGAGGAAGGTCGGAGGCTACCGTTGGACTCGGGGGCGATCCGGGTTCGGTGGTGGTGGAGGCGGCCCGGGGTGGCCCGCCCGGCGGAGGTCCCGGCGGAGGTGCGGCGCCGTGGCTCCGCCGTTTCGCTGCAAATAAGGAAAAGGGAAAGCATCGGTGGGGGAGTCGTTCGAGAGGGCGGAGGAGGCTGTACCCGGTCAGCACCACGGGCGGGCCGACGATCTCGATGGCTTGGAAAAGTGGGTGGCTCGGGGGTTGATTGGGTGTGGAGGGGCGGCGGGGAGGAAGAGAGCCGGGGCGCCTTATAAGGCCGGCCCGGTTCACCGTGGGCGTGGCCTCTGGCGCCCGGATCGCTCTGGGGCCGTTAGGGGAAGGTTTGAGCTGTCCACGGCCTCGTGGGGATATAGGCGCCAAGGAAAGCGGGGGAGGTTGGGCGCATGTGAGCCCCATTGGCGGCGGCGCATCGAACCGCCCTGGGAGAGAAAGGGACGGCGCGTGTGGACGTCGGGAACATCATTGGCCGAGGATGGCACGAGGCGGGGAGGAGCGGTGTCAGCGTCGGCCTCTGGCGGGCTCAGGCGACTTTGGCGCATCCAGGGTTTTCGGGTCCTTTTTGCTGGGCTCGATGGCGGGGGACAAGGCGAAAGGGCACGGATGCTCGGGGTGCGAAGGGAGAGAGTGGCGTGAGAGGGAAAAAGCTGTTGTCGGAGAGGACAAACGGTTCCCCCTTCCTCCAATTGCTTCCTCGGGTGAAAAGTGTCTAAGTGGGGAGGGTGAGGAGGGTTGTGGCAAAAGATGAACTCAAGGAGATTAGTGAAAATGGCAAAAATAGGCTTTTTAGTATTTTGCGGGAAGGTGTTTGATGAAGTTTTGGGTAAGCTAATGACCCCCTGGCCAAGATGCTCCATGGGGTGAAATGTCACATATATTTAGGGCCTTCCACCCATTTTGAGCTTATTTGGACAAAGTTGCCAATGCAACTCTTGCAAACCCTAGAAATGGGCAAAATGGGTTTGTGTAGATCCATTGGTAAATCATTTCTCCTTGATGTACCACTTGGTGTGGTAGCCTCATTTGGTCACATGATCGGCTCACCAAAGTTGGGGTCTTGGAGAAAAAGTTGGTAGTGCAAAGTGGTTCAAACTTGATTGGGTGGAGAGGGTTTTGAGGCACTTTGACCAAATTCCTTTCTCCAACCGTGCCATTTGGTCCGATGCATCATTAGACCAATGAAGCATGTCCACCAAGTTTGAGCACATTTGGACATACTTGGCAATTAAAGTTGATCAAACTTGAATGGAAGAAATAGTTTTGAGGGTTTTGATGGTGTTATCTTGTTCTCCAAGTCATGAGACGGCAAGATCATCTAATATGTCATATGGACATGATAGAATTTTCCTGGAATTTTTGGAGGATAATTCCTTTGTAAATATTTCAAAAGCTTGAAATATCGGGAAAGGGTTTTAGAGGTTTGACCAATATTTTGAACATGACCAGGTGTTGAAACTCTTATATATGGACAATATATGTCCTTGAGTTTCCCTAAATTTTGTCAAATATTTTGAAACAGTAAAGTAATTTTTCCTATTAAAGACAATTTCGGCCTTAAGAAAAAGCCTTTAAATAAAATAGAACAGTAACTTTTAAAATTATATTTTGTGGTTCCTGGGCATCCTATATCTAATAAGTCAAATATATTTTTGGAAAGATTTTCTGTTAATCAAGTACTTATGCAAACCTCAATTGGGGTTTTGGAAAACTAATTTTTGAAAATACTTTACGGCCAAATTTTTTTGTAAAAAATTCTATATAGACTATTCATGGCATGGTCATTGGTCGGGGAGCTTGGGGTAAGGAGATGGAATATAGAGGGTAGATTAGTTGACTTCAAAAGCACTTGAAAAGAAACAAGAGAAAACCAACTCAAATAAAAGCCAAATAATGCAAAAAGTTTTGTTGGTCCAAATTTTCATGCTTTATAAATGAAAATGAAATGTTACAAAATCAGGGTGTGACATTTGAGCTGGGGTATCTTATGAAGTCTCGAAGGGTCTAGGAATGAGTTTCTAATCTTGAGGGCCCATAACTCTAAGGGGCTGCACTTGGTGAGGAGGCTGGCAAAAATCTTGTGCTTGTTGGTGTCGGGGTGGAATCCTTGGTGCATATTGTTTCCCTTGTCTTGTTGAGAAGAGAATGAGAGGAAAAGTAGCATAGGAGGAATGCCTAAAGGGGTTCTATAGTGCGGTCGAACAAACAAGTGCCAAAAATTAACACAAACAACAAAATAAGGGGTGATATAGTCGTACTTGTTGCCTAGGGCAAAGTACTTATATCAAAAAACAAATAAAACAAGCAACACACAATCATGGTTCTAGAACCATCATACCTTCATTGCGCAAGGGAAACACTCATCCTACCCTAGGGTTCTCGGACTCCATAGTGGTGCCTTGTGCCTCGTCGGTTCCGGGTTTCCCTCGGTCTCTCGTCTCTTGTAGTTGTTTGATGGAATGATCCCGTTGAGCTTGAAGAGTCTTCAACAACTTCTTGCTGTTGAAGTGATGGGGTGAAGGTGGCTTCTCGTGGGCATTGACTCGGTCTTGTTGTCTTCTTAATCATGATGATCCCCTTGTCTTCTAAGGTGTCGAAGGTACTAAGTAGATAATCCTTTATGCAATGACATTAACACATAATAGAGGTCCATCATTCGTTATGTTGATGAAAACTTGACACCAAGGGGGGAATGAGGAGAACCGTTTTCCCTCACTATGGTGAGGGGAACAAATGGCTGGTTCTCATCCCGGTGGTTGCCCGATAAACAACGTAGTGGCGGGGTTACTCTATTGGATGTATATCATAATCTTGCATATCCTATGCCACGATCATTGGGCTAAGGTTGCATCATCTTGGGGTAGTGTCAAGGGTGTCACCATCTCCTGGGTCTTCAGGTCCTCATTCCTCGAGGATGTATCTTCTGTTGGTATCATCTTGTTGTGATGTCGCCAATCTTGTGTTCGGGAGATATGGGTGAATGTGCGGGCATCATCCTTCCAGTTATCCACGAGGATTACAAGGAATCCGGGTCGAGGAGCAAAAGGGTTCTAGCGACGGAGGTTTTGAAGGGAAGAGACCAATAAGGAAAGTATACCTTAGTTTTGGCGAGAAGGAAGAAATACAGATAATTTTGAAAACTAGTAGTAGTTTTGGAAATAGTTTTACCTAACTAACGACCATGCTAACTAAGGCTTCCTACAGCGGGATGGCTCGATACCAACTCTATGGGGACCACGACTCATAAGTCGTGATCACGAATGCGTTCGTGATCCCGAGATCAATGCTCACTGAACAATGAATAACAAGAAACCATCCATACATACCGTATTAACAAGTAGGACCATTATGGTCAAGTCTTGAGTATAACATGGAAATCTTCCGATAACTTGGACCCATGCCATCGCCTTAACCCTCGGGCATTACTTGGGCGTCCTAGCTTCGCATGCCTTCACGAAGTGTTCTTCATCATATCCGGTTCTTTCCGCTGGTCGATGAAATAACGTTGGCAAACCAATGAGTACTTTGAATGTTACTTAACAACCCATGTTTTGGTTCAAGATACAACAATGCATGATATAGGTAAATTTTAAAAGATAGTTTTGAGTGCAATGACATTTCAACATCCTATAAAGCATGCAAAGAAGTCAAGTAACCATAGTCTTGGTCACGGATATCAACATAAATAGAATGGGCAAACCCATTTATCATAAGCAGTGGGCCCAACCCATCTCTTTGTCAAGTCCTTTGACTTGACCCAAATTCCATCATCACACACTAGGTTGAAAACTCGGACATAGTTTAACAGCACCATAATCCTTGGTGGACACGGCTATTGAATAGTTTACACTCTGGAGGTTGCACTTTACCCACTAGATCGGGAACTTCCTGTCATCCACGACCCGGGTACCTCAAGTACCGGGTGCCCATCACTACCTTTCCCTAGCGACACTAACATGGAGTCCACTCGATTAGCGGAACCCCGTGCCCAACATTTCACATAACATTTTGTGGAGCCTTGCTCCCATATTCATCACATACCCGCACGGGGTACCAGCGGTGTGTCGGTGCCCCATAAAAATGGTCATGGCCCTACAGCCGACCCGTCCCAAGAGAGACCCTCTCCCGTCACTAATGTCGGGCTCCAAGCTATATCGGTCTAGGTACTCAACAATGCCCTTTCCCATATAAGGGTAGAGTGGTTCGCATGTAGGGTTGGGGCGTCATCAAATCTTAAATCTAATCCGTTTTGAAAAAACACACACTTTGGTAACACGTCATCAAGTGGTTACCTTTCTCATTATCTCCCTCGGGCATAAATGGCACCCGATGGGGTTTTGAAATTGTTTTGAAAATATTTTGCCCCATCACCATGCATATCCCGTCCCTATTGCATAGCCCTTAGCATCCTAGCTCTCCCACCCAAACCCTCATAAGAAGGTAGGGCCATGCACAATGCAAGTATCAACGAGGAAATTGAGCAATCCATCAAAGTGGTTACCCTTCCTTCATGATTCCGATCGACAATAATAAGTGCTAAATGGCATGCATAAAAGGGTTTCATAGACATGGTCAAGGGCTGCTTGCCTGTTTAACAAAGTCTTGAGGTCTTCCATATCTCGGCCAACTCCGAGCATTCCGTCTACTTTCAACTTAAATCAAAGCAACCATAATAAGAACACAATAAGGCAGGAAATAAAAGTGCTCTAAAAATATGAGTTGGACTTTTACGGGATACCTCGGTCATAAGAGGATGACCAAGGTGGTTTCATTGGAATTTGATATGGATATCTCGAACATTTTGATATGGTGGAATCAAGGGGTTTATGGATTTGCAAGAATGGCAAAATATATTTTTGAAAAAATGAGCAAAGGCACCCATTTAACAAAGGATGATTTTAGAAGCATCTAGGAATTGGTTTCCTTTGGTTTGGAGTTCAAATGAATATCCTATGATTTTGCAAAGTTGGCTATGTACAAAAAATACACCATTAGCGGGTGATACATAAAATATTAGTAAAAATGTTCAAAAACTAAGTTTTGAACTTAGATGCATTAGAATTTGAATCATGGCATTTGGATCAAATATGAGCCCTCTGTGATTTTCTAAAGTTCATCAAAATGGAAAAACAGGATTAAATAAATATTTGTGAAAAAATGATTACGGAAAAATGTGCAAATAGCACCATTTGATACGGAATGATTTTTGGAACCACTAAATTTGAATCATTGGATTTGGAGAAAATGAATATTTTATGGACCTTACAATATTTACGGAAAAAATAAGAAGAGGAAAAATCAACCTTATACGCTGGGCGAAGCCCTTCGGCGCCCTCTTGGGCTCGGGATGGCTCGGTTCCGAGGAAGGGGGCCCCCGGGGCCAACCGGGAAAGCGGATCGGCGGGCCGTCTCCATTAACCCGCAGTGGGGCAGCTCGGTCCCTCGGCGGGGGGGCCTGCCGTGGCGGGTGGTCGTCCACCTCGCGCGAGGAGGCGGCAGGGGGCGGCGAGGGCACCGGCCCGTCGGCGGCTCGGTCACCTTGGGTTGCCGACGACTCAGCGCCATCGATCCGTCCATTGCCCCTTTTCCGGGGAGTTCGGGATATCCGAATCTTGGGGCGGCGGCGGCGATCCTTTGGGCGTGGAGGGGATAGGGGCGGGGAGAGAGGGATGATCCAGAAGGACTGGGGGGAGAGTGAATGGAGATGAGGAGGACCGGGAGGCCCTTGGCGAATGGTGCCGTGAGCCAAGCTCCGGTGCCGTGGGGTGGATGGTGGTCGAGGAGGCTCTGGATGGTCATTGGCGCTCGTGGAGTTCGTCGGGGGCGGGGGTGGAGGGCGTGGCGATGCGGGCCGGGCCAGCCGTGGGAAGTGGCCAAGTCAGGCGGTGCTGGGCATTGGCGGGCTCAAGGAGAGAGGAGGAGGGCCCGGCCTGTGGCGTGTCACGCGCCGGGCGCCTCGGAACTTCGGCCCAAGGGGCAGGGAGCATGGGGGCTCGTGCCTGGTGCGCATGGGCGCTCAGGGATGGCATGCCATGGCATTAAGAAAGGGGGGGCGGCCACTTGTGTCATAGGGGAGGCATTAGGATGGGGGAAGCCTTGGATGCCTTGTGGAACCAATGGAGTGAGGGGGAGGTGAAGGGCGAAAAGGAGCTGTCGAGAGGGGAGAGAGTTTTTCCCTCCAATAAGGGCGTGGTCTTGCCATTGCTAGTAGAGGTGAAAGGGGGCTAGGAGGGCGTGGTAAAAATTAGAGCTCACCAAGAATAGTGAAAGGGGTCAAATAGTGGTTTTGGAAAAATGGCGAAGGTGTTTGATGCAAGTTTGGGCAAGCAAATTAATTCCACTTGCCATGAGAATTAAAGGATGGAATGACACTTAGAAATAGGGTGTGCCACCAAATTTGAGCTCATTTGGACAAAGTAGCCAATGTAACTTTGGTAAACCCTAAAATCAGCGAAATGGATTTGCCAATATTTAGTCATGCAAATATATTCTCCATGATGCACCACTTGGTGTAGTGTCATCATTTGAGGATTTGAACATGTCCACAAAAATTCAGATCAAAGGACACACTTGGCAATGTAGAGTTGTTCAAATTTGGTTTTTGGTCGAAAGGGTTTTGGGAAATTTGATCAAGTTGACTTTTCTCCAACTTGTGCCATTTGGTCTAAATGAAATTAGACCATTCTAGCATGTTCCGGTTTGGGAACATTTGGACATGTTTGGCAAGTAAAGTTGCTCAAACTTCAAAATGGACAAAGTGGTTTGAGGATTTGATGATGTTATCTTGTTCTCCAAGACATGAGACTTGTCAAGATCACCAAATATGTCATATGTGACATGATAAATTTCCTTGGAATTTTTGGAGAATATTTTCTTTGTAAATATTTCAAAAGCTTGAAATATCCAGAAAGGGTTTTTGAGGATTTGACCAATATTTTGAACATGACCATGTGTTAAAACTCTTATATATGGACAATATATTCCTTGAGTTTCCCTAAATTTTCCAAATATTTTTGAAGCAATAAAATAAATTTTCCTATTAAAGACCATTTCGGCCTTGATAAAAAGCTTTTAAATAAAATAGGAAAACAACTTTTAAATTATATTTTTTTGTGGTTTCGGGTATCCTATTTCTAATAGGAGTCAAATATATTTTTATAAGGATTTTAATGCCTAAATTAAGTACTTGCAGTGCAAACCTCAATTCGGGTTTTTGAAAAACTAATTTTGAAAATACTTTTTGGCCAAATTATTTTGTAAAAATATTTTATGTCCTAACATGGCATGAATTGGGAAAGGTTTTTGGAGCAAGGAGATGAAGTATAGAAGTTGGAGGATTTATTTGATTTTTTGAGCACTGCAAACCGACAAACATTTAATCAAAGCAAAGACAAAAACTCAAAGTTTTTTCAAACCACATTTAGCATGATTAAGAGCTTAAGTCTGTGCCATGAAAATCGGTGTGACAATAATGTGGGTCTTGGGGGGCCCACGAGGTAACAACCCTAAAGGAGGCTGTCGACAAGCAAATCTGCCCGGAGCAGGCGACGAAAGCGGGGAGGGCGGGTGGCGGAAGTGCGGCCCGGGCTCTCATGGAAAAGCATGAGAGTTTGGAGTCGACTCAAAGATTTCGACCTTGCCTCGGCTCGAAAGTACCAAACTGCCAAGGCAGGCCCTAAGCCCCGGAGGGATGGTGGGCGGGGATTTTATGCAAAGCAAGATACAATGTAAAAAACTTGTTGGCTTCCGAGCGTTTGGGATTTTATTATCCATCCAGCATTTACCTGGGGGAGGGGCCCCAAACGGAGGGTTTTAAATCTCGTCCCTTTGGGCCCATCAGGGCCTACAGGACAAGCGACTATAGGTGCCAACCCATGAAGAATCTATAAGGGAGGCCTGGGTTTCGGGCCCGTTTTGGGGGTGGATCTGCCCTTGTTAATCGTCGCGCTCCCTTTGATTGGGGCTCTCGGGCCCTTCCCTTAAAAAATTTTCTTTTTGGGGAATACAGCAGCGCCATCGGGGGGTCTCCCAATGTACTATAAACCTAAGGTTTTAAAGATGGGTAAGTGGAAATGTTTTTAGTAGATCTTTATTTCCGGGAAATTTGTTCAATATAAAGCCGTTTTTGTTTTTTAATCAAGGCCTTTATAAAATCGAGAGATGGAATTCTTGCCCCCCCCGGCCTGGGTGTTGGGATAATTTGGGCCCCTTTTTCCCTTTTGGGTCCATTGGAAAGGCGCCCCCACGAAAAACCCACTTTGTCTTGCTCCCTTGATAAACTTAATTTTAAATTTGGGGCCCCTAGTTTGGAAGCCTTCGGTGTATACCCCTTTGCCTTGGCTTTTTGGTTTTAAGCAGCGTGGCATAAGTCGGGCCCAAAACTCTGAAAACGGGCTTCCGCTTTCATGTACGGTTTTATTTTCTCCCTTTGGTTTTCGCCCCTAACGGAATCGCGTGGTTTCCCAAACTATTTTCCCAAGTGGGGGATGAAATATCGTGCGGCTAACGTGTGTTGAGTCCCGATACTTCCATTAGGCACAAGGCATTGGGCCCCCAGATTAGTGGGGCCGTTGCGTTTCCTTTGGTGGAGTTAGCGTGGGGGCCGATATTAAGGGGTCCTCGGAATAAAGGTGGTCACCCTATTGCCCCTCCTTCCCCGCCCTTGGGCTCCCCTTTTATCGGTTTCCCGGCCTTCTTTTGTTTGCGGTAGTACAAAACCGATTACCCCACCCGGAGTCCCCCTCTTGTTTGTACCTTTTAACCTAGGCTGCTCCAGTTTGTGTAAGGCGGTGTTTTTTTAAGCCCCCATGTAATCCCCCTTGTTGGTATCCGCCTTTTCAACCTAGTGGCCCGGTCTTGTGTAAAGGCGGAGAATTTTTCCCGGGCCCCTGATTCCCCCCTTTCTGGCGGTTTTCCCAGAGGGAATTAAACCCTCCCGGTTTTAAACCGTCCCTCCCTAATTTCGTCCTATAAGCATTAATTTTACATCCGTGCCTCCAATTTGGCCCCTATGGTGCCGTCTTTTAACCACCTTTTTTGCGGAAAGGCAAAATTTTTTTTCCCCCCTTCAGCCACCCTCCGCCTTTAGTACCGAAAAAGCCGGGAAATCCGCGGGGTAGAACCTCGGTAACATCCGGGGGCTCTCCGGGTAATGCCTGGCACATAATAATCGGTGCTGGTTTTACCCTAAGGCTAAACCTTTAGGCAGAATGTGGATAACGGTTGGATCTTTCCCACTAATAAGGGAGTCTTCTTTCCCTAGTTGATACCTCTTCCACCCCGTCCATTGTTCTCCAACTCCATTTTGCTCACCTCCTAGAAAAATTGTTGATTTGCTCGGGATTGGTGACAAACCGATCATTAAAGGTATTTGACCCCACTTACCCTTCGGACTTGACTCTTGGGTGTTACACCCAGGCATTAGTCCCTCAACCTACCCATTGTGGTGAAGCCTGGTGGGTGTTGAGGGCCTCCTTTTGTGGAATTGCTAACCTTCTTATAAAAGGTTGGTGGCCTTCAAGGGAAAAGTGGAATCGGCTCTTTGTACAAATCTGGCCCGGGTTTGGAAGCAGGTACAGCTTATAGCGATTCCCCTCAAAGGAAGGAATCTAAAACATCCTCGTCTTCACCGCTCCACCTTGGTTATTTGTGTTTATTTAAAGTTCTTATTGACATTCTTGGCGCCGGATTGCGGTTGCTCCGTTCTAAGACAACCTATTTGTTGCAAAGTTTAATTTGTGAAAAGAAAAGTTGGTTTGACACCCCCCAGCACCATTCGACCTTTCAATTGGATGGCCCTTCTTTTTAAGGACTTTAGCCAAGAGGTTGACACCACGATTGTGGGGAACACCGGTTGAATCCCTTCACTTGGCAAGGGAACCTCGGTCTCGGGAGGAGCAATGTGGCAACATTGAAAACCTCCATAAGACATTAAAACATTTTTGTTTCAAGGAAAATACAGATATGAAATGGGTGAAAACAAGGGGGATGCTTTCTCCGGGGCTAACAAGAAAACCTTCCTAGTGGTAAAATGGCAACTTTCCCAGGGAACCCCCATACCACCCCATCATTTAATCTCGGTCCATTAAGTATAAAAAGGTGTAGATTTTGATAATTGGGTCACCTTTGCTCTTTGAAACTGTGAACATAACCTTTGGGGAGCATTGAAGAAGGTTTTATCCTCATGAAAACAACTTCACCCCTGAGAAGCCGTGGCAATCTTCTGAGTCCCTTCATCATTAAGATGCAATTCTTCAAGTCTCCTACCTTGACCCCTTTTGTGGCTAAAAAGCAGGAAAGTTTAGGGCTCATCGTAAGTCTATTCAACTCCAATTAAGTTCAAGAAAGCCCCTTTCAATGAAAGAAGATGAAAACCTGTGAGCTCTTTGAAGAGTAAAAACTGGGGGGCCCGAGATCATGGAACAAGGAACCGGATAAATTGGACAAGGAAAGTTCCCAAGGCCAGAGACAACAAAGCCATTCCTCCTCATTGTAAAGGGAAACCCCAGGATTGTCCTTACGAGAAGAGGGAAGACAATGGTGGCAAGTTCATTCGAAAAGACAAAGCCAAGTCCATCCCCAAAAGAACAACTTAGCCAAGAAGACTCCCACTCGTGGGTTGGTGGTTCAAGAAGAATACCAAGAGGATGGCGATGATGATGAGAATGAAGAAGCAGCGGCCATGGCATCCATTGCCATTGCTACTCCTCGGGTGTCTCTCTTGAATCACCCAGCGAAAACATCACCGCTAGATGCCTCATGGCGAAGGCTTCAAACAAGGTAACCCCAACATCACAACCACCATCATTTCTAATCCCTCCATGGAGGATTGCATTGATGGACATGTTGAGTCTAATGAGGAAGTGAATGAATTAGAGTCCTTCATGAGTAAGCTCAAGGGAAAGTCAAGAAGCACTTTGTTGCTCTCTTGGAACAACTAGTGAGGCCAATGACATGATCGAGGCTCACGAAGAAACCATCTCCAAGATGGAAGGTCATAGTCGTGACTATGCCGATGAGATATCGGATCTCTCAAATGCTCTTGAGGAAGGCGTGTGCATCGTTTGACTCTTGAGGTCACACAATGATGCCCATGCTAAGTTGAAGAAAGATCTTGATCATGCTCTTGTCATGTCTCGTGTGCTAACCTCCGAGAAGGCTAAACTTGGGGTTGATCATGCTAGACTCAAAGAGGAGTTTGAGATACTTGACAAGGCCCACAAGGTCTTAAAGGGTACTCATGCTACCTCAAAGAGTCTCATGCTCAACTCCAAGTTAAGCTAATCAAGGAAAAGCCACCTTTCCTCATATGGTATTAATTGATAATGCATGTGCTACTAACCCTTGTTGTGAGCATGTGCATCTTGTGGAGAAAATGCTAAGTTGAAGGATCAACTTGAGAAGGGCCTTGTGACTTGCATTCAAGGTGAGAAAAACCTCAACGACCTTTTGAGCAATCAAAAGGAAGTTGTGGAGCAAAAGAAGAATTGGGTTTGCACCCAAGTCCAAAGCAGAAGAAGAAGAACAACAAGGCCAACGTCCTCCTCCCCTCAAACAAACTTTTGTGAAAGAGGAGGCAGCTTCAAGAAGAAGAAGGAGAAAGTGAAGGAAGTTGATGTTCAAAGGGCAAACGTTTCCTCAAACAAAGCCGACTTTAACCCTTCATATGTGTTATGCCGTGCTAGTGATGGACATGTTTATGCTAAATTTGTTGGTTCTCCTTATGAGTACATTGAATGGTCTATTTGGGTTCCCAAGGCCCTTGTTACTAACATCAAAGGACCCATTACTAAATGGGTACCTAAAACCAACATTGATCTCGTGTAGGTGTTTGCTTCGGTGGGGATCATGGTTGCTCGATAGTGGAGCAACAAATCATATGACCGGGAGCAAGGACTTGGTGGTGGATGTGCAGAGACTCCATCTATGCCCACCAATGTCGAGTGGGGTGATGCATCACATTCTAAGGTATTGGGCCTCGGCAAGGTTGTCATTTCTCATGATCTAACGATCGAGAAAGTCATGCTTGTTGAGTCCCTTGCATTCAATTACTTTCCGTTCGTCAACTTGCACTCATGGGTTTTGCCACATTCTTTGATATTGATACGTGGCCCTCTTGTGGAGCAAGACTCTTAAAGTAGCCTTTGTTGGGCATGTAGAAGCGGTCTCTATGTGGTTAACTTTTGAGCAACCCACTAAGACCGACATGCCTAATGGCTAAAGTTGGCGTGGGATGGCTTTGGCATCGCCGTTTAGCCCGTCAATATGAGATCTTTGCAAAGTCTCCTCAAGGGGACCATGTTAGTGGACTAACAAATGTGAGTTTTGCCAAAGATCGTGCGTGCGATGCTTGTATCGAAGAAAGCTTCATGAAAAGGCTCACCCTCCTCAACCATCATCTACTCGAAGAGACCCTTGGAGCTCCTTCACATGGATCTCTTTGGGCCTCCATCTTTGATAGTCTTGGAGGAAGAAAGTATTGCTTGGTGATTGTGGATGATTATTCAAGATATACTTGGGTATATTTTTCAAGAGGAAGAGTGAGACCCAACAAACCGTCATCAACTTTGCAAATGAAGCTCAACGTCAACATGATGCAAAGATCTTGACAATAAGAAGCGACAACGGCACGAGTTCAAGAACTACACCTTGGATGAGTTCTTAGTGACGAGGGATCAAGCATCAATATCGGCACCTATACCCCTCAACAAAATGGTGTTGTGGAGAGGAAGAACCGGACGTTGATGGATGCGGCAAGGACCATGATGGCGGAGTTCAAGTCTCCATACAACTTTTGGGCCGAAGCCATCAACACAGCATGTCATGCATCCAATCGGCTCTATCTTCGCAAAGGCTTGAACAAGACTCCTTATGAGATCCTCACCGGCAACAAGCCCAACCTCAAGTACTTTCGGGTGTTCGGTTGTAAGTGTTTCATTCTCAAGAAAGGTGTTCGGTTGTCTAAATTTGAAGCTAGAGCTCATGAGGGCATATTTGTTGGTTATGCTACAAACTCTCATGCTTACCGTGTCCTCAACAAGTCCACGGACTCATTGAGAGGCATGTAACGTGGAGTTTGGCGAAATACTTGGCTCCCAAGTGGAGCAAAGTGGTACTTGTGATATAGGTGATGAAATTCCTCCCCAAGCCATAAGAAGAATGGGTATTGGTCACATCCTACCCATTGAGGAACCCCTTGTGGCCGAAGGAGAAGGACAATGCTCTACTCAAGTAGAGCCATCACCTCATCAAGACCCACAGCTTCAGAAGAAAAGCGTGAAGGCCCTCAACCTCGTGAACAAGACCAAGGGCAAGATCTACCTCAAGGCGGTGATGAACCACTAAATGATGCCCAAGGTCAGTTCTCCCCTCGAGCTAGTTCAAGATCAAG
>JAHHZJ010003248.1:0-23231 GCA_021437245.1 Aegilops speltoides
TGTTTATTTTGATATTTTCCAGAAAATTGTGTTGAAAAATGTTAGTAGGAATGATCGGATTGGATCCGTGATCGAGGTTTATCCTCATTCGCATAGAAAATTATGTCCTTGATGCACCCTTGAGACCTATTGGAAGCGATGCAAACGTTATGAACGTTTTAGCTCAATATGATGACTACTTGATAGTTTAGTGCACCATGCTTAACGGCTTAGAATCGGGACTTCAAGGCGTTTTGAACGTCATGGACCATATGAGATGTTCGAGAATTGAAGTTGATATTTCAAGCAAATACCCAAGTTGAGAGATATGAAGTCTCAACAAGTTGTATAGCTAAAAGATGGAGGAGAATCGCTCACTAGTGAGCATGTGCTCAGATTATGAGTACTTCAATTGCTTGAATCAAGTGGAATTAATCTTCCGATAAGATAGTGATTGATGAATTCTCTAATCACCATCACTAAGTTACTAGAACTTGTGATGAACTATAGTATGCAAGGATGACATAAGCGATTCCCGAGCTCTTCATGATTTTGAAATCGGAAGGTAGAAATCAAGAAAGAGCATCAAGTGTTGATGATTGACAAAGATCACTAGTTTCAAGAAAAGGCAAAGGAGAGAAAGGAAACTTCAAGTAGAATGGCAAACAAGTTGTCACTCCCGTGAAGAAGACCAAAGCTGGACCAAAGCCTAAAGCCGAAAGCTTACAATGCAAAGGAAATGGTCCTTTGAGCGGAAATGCCCAATATTTGGTGGATAAGAAGGATGGCAAATTGAACAAGGGTATATTTGATATATAGGTTATTGATGTGTGCCTTACTAGTGTTTATAGTAACCTTGAGTATTTGATACTTGTTGATTGCTAAAATTAGTAACTCGAAGCAGAATCTGAGAATAAGCAGAGACTAGTAGAGGGTGAAGTGACGATGTATGTTGGAAGTGGTTCCAAGATTGATATGATCATCATTGCACCTCCCTATACTTTCGGGATTAGTGTTAAACCTAAATAAATGTTATTTGGCGTTTGCTGAGCATGAATATGATTTGATCATGTTTATTGCAAAGCGGTTATTCATTTAAAGTCAAAGAATAATTGTTCTGTTTACATGAATAAAACCTTCATGGTCATACACCCAATGAACATAGTTTGTTAGATCTCGATCGTAGTGATACACATATTCATAATATTGATGCCAAAAGATGCAAAGTTGATAATGATAGTGCAACTTATTTGTATAACGCTGCTTGGGTCACATCGTGTAAAGTTTATGAAGAAACTCCAAAAGATGGATTTTCGAATCACTTGGTTATGAATCATTTGATGCTTGTAACCGTGCTTTTTGGGCAAGATGACTAAAACTCCGCTCTTCTGAACAATGGAACGAAGCTACGACTTGTTGGAAATAATACATACCGATGTATGCGATCCAATAAGTATTGATGCTTGTGGAAGGTATCGCTATTTTCTCGACCTTCACAAAGATGATTTGAGAAGATATGAGTATATCTACTTAATGAAGCACAAGTCTAAACATTTGAAAAGTTCAAAGAATTTCAGAGTGAAGTGGAGAACCATCGAATAAGAAAATAAAGTTTCTACGATCCGATCGTGGAGACAAATATTTGAGTTACGTAGTTTGGTCTTCAATTAAAACAATGTGGAATAGTTTCACAACTCACCATCCGAACACCACAATGTAATGATGTGTCCGAACATCGAATCAGACTTTATTGGATATGGTGCGATCTATGATGTATTCTTATCGACCACTATCGCTTTTGGGGTTATGCATTAGAGACAATTTCAGCATTCTTAAATAGGGCACCATCTAAACTGCGGAGACGATAATCAGATGAACTATGGTTTAGCAATAAACCTAAGTTGTCGCTTTCAGTTTGGAGCTGCATGCTTATGTGAAAAAGTTTCAACCCGATAAGCTGAACCCAAATCGAGAAGTGCGCCATCATAGAATACCCAAAGGAAATCATAAGGTACACCTTCTATCACAGATCCAAGGCAAAACATTTGTTGTTGAGAATGGATCCTTTCTAGAGAAGGAGTTTCTCTCAAAGAAGTGAGTGGGAGGAAAGTAGAACTTGATAAGGTAATTTGTACCTTCTCCCGAATTGGAAAGTAGTTCATCACGTAAATCAGTTCCAGTGATTTCTACACCAATTAGTGAGGAAGCTAATGATGATGATCATGAAGCTTCGATCAAGTTACTACCAACTTTGTAGATCTTCCAGATAAGATCCGCACTTAGTGGTACGGTAATCCTATTCCGAAGTCATGTTACTAAACCATGATGAACCTACTAACTATGAGGAAGAATGATGAGCCCATTCCACTTAAATGGCTTAAGGCTATGAAATCGAGATGGGATCCATGTATGAGAACAAAGTATGGATTCTTTGGTCGACGCCCAATGATCGCAAGCCATAGAAAATAAATGGATCTTCAAGAGGAAGACTGACGATAGTTGTGTTACTATCTAAAGCTCAAATTGTCGAAAAACGCTTGATAAGTTCAAGGTGTTGAATACGATGAGATTTTCTCACCGACGATGCTTAAGTCCTGTCCAAATCATGTTAGCAATTGCCATTTTTATGAAACCGCAAATGGATGTCAAAATTGATTCCTTAACGGATTTATAAAAAAGAGTTGTATATGATACAACCGTAAGGTTTTGTCAATCCTAAAGATGCTAACAAAATGTGCAAGCTCCAAAGAATCCATCTATGGACGTGCAAGTATCTCGAGTTGAATATATGCTTTGATAAATTGATCAAAGATATAGTTTTATACGCATTTGTGGTAGCCTTATTTACAAGAAAGTGAGTGGAGCACTACAAGATTTCTCGATAAGTATGTGAATGACATATTGTTGATCGTAAATAATGTAGAATTATTCGAAAGCATAAAGGAGTGTCTGAAGGAGTTTTTCAAAGAAAGACCCCTGTAAAGCTACTTACATATTGAGCATCAAGATCTATTGAGATAGATCAAGAGGCTTGATAAGATTTTCAATGAGTACATACCTTGACAAGATTTTGAAGTAGTTCAAATGGAGCACAAAGAAAGAGTTCTCATTGTGGTGCAAAGGTATGAAATTGAGTAAGACTCAAACCCACCACAAAGCAGAAATAGAAAGAGAATGAAAGTCATTCCTATGCATCACCATAGGTTCTATAAAAGTATGCCATGCTATGGACCGACCTATTGTATACTTCGCCTGTTTGCAAGGAGGCAATAGTGATCTAGGAGTAGATCATCGGACATTGGTCAAAATTATCCTTAGTGGAATAAGGATATGTTTCTCAATTATGGAGGTGATAAAAGATTTGTCGTAAAGGGTTACGCCAATACAAGTTTTGGCACCGATCCGATGACTCTAAAGTCTCACTCTAGATACATATTGAAAGTGGGAGCAATTAGCTAGAGTAGCTCCTGCGAGCATTGTAGACATAGAATATTTGCAAAATACATACTACTCAATGTGATGCACTCATTGACTAAGATTTCTCATTTAGCAAAATATGATCACACCTTGTACTCTTTGGGTGTTAATTACATAGCGATGTGAACTAGATTACTCACTCTAGTAAACCTTTGAGTGTTGGTCACATGACAATGTGAACTATGGGTGTTAATCATACATGATATGAATATTGGTGTTAAATCACATGGCGATGTGAACTAGATTATGACTTAGTGCAAGTGGGAGATCAAGGAAATATGCCCTAGAGGCAATAATAAAGTTATTATTTATTTCCTTATTTCATGATAAATGTTTATTATTCATGCTAGAATTGTATTAACTTAAACATAATACATGTGTGAATACATAGACAAACATAGGCCACTAGTATGCCTCTACTTGACTAGCTTGTCGATCAAAGATGGTTGTGTTTCCTAACCATAGACATGAGTTGTCATTTGATTAATGGGATCACATCATTAGGAGAATGATGTGATTGACTTGACCCATTCCATTAGCTTAGCACTTGATCGCTTAGTATGTTGCTATTGCTTTCTTCATGACTTATACATGTTCCTATAACTATGAGATTATGCAACTCTGCACATCGAGAAACACTTTGTGTGCTACCAAACATCACAACATAACTGGGTGATTATAAAGGAGCTCTACAGGTGTCTCCAAAGGTACATGTTAAGTTGGCGATTTCGAGATTAGGTTTTGTCACTCCGATTGCTCTGGAGAGGTATCTTTGGGCCCTCTGTAATGCACATCACTATAAGCCTTGCAAGCAACGTAGCTAATGAGTTAGTTACGAATGATGCATTACATAACGAGTAAAGAGATTCTGCGTAACGAGATTGAACTAGGTATTGAGATACCGACGATCGAATCTCGCAAGTAACATATCGATGACAAAGGAACAACGATGTTGTTATGCGCTGACCGATAAAGATCTTCGAGAATATGTAGGAGCCAATATGAGCATCCGTGTTCCGCTATTGGTTATTGACGGAAACGGTTCTCGGTCATGTCCACATAGTTCTCGAACCCATAGGGTCCGCACGCTTAAGGTTTCGGCGATAGTTTTATTATGAGTTTATGAGTTTTGATGTACCTAAGGAGTTCGGAGTCCCTGATGAGATCGGGACATGACGAGGAGTATCGAAATGGTCGAGACATAAAGATCGATATATTGAAGACTATATTCGACATCGGAAAGGTTCCGAGTGATTCGTATTTTTCGAGTACCAGTGGAGTTACGGAATACGGGAAGAGTATTGGGCCTTAATGGCCTTAGTGGAAGGAGCAGAGGTGCGCGCCTCCCAAGCCCATCCAATTGGACAGGGGTTCAGCGCCTCCTCCCTTCCTTCTCCACTCCCTCCTTTCCCCTTCTCCTAGTTGGATTAGGAAAGGAGTCCTACTCCCAGGGGAGTAGGACTCCCTTGGCGCCGCCTCCTGGCCGCCACCCTCCCCTTGGCTCCTTTATATACAAGGGGGCACCCCATGACACACAAGTTGATCATCGTGATCGCCTTAGCTGCAGGCGGTGCCCCTCCACCATATTCCACCTCGATCATATCGCTAGGGTGCTTAGGCGGCCTTTGTGGTAGAACATCATCATCGCCACCACGCCGTCAGGTCGATGGAACTCATCCCGACACCCGCTGGATCGAGTCCGGGATCGCCATCGAAATGAACGGTGCTGAACTCGAGGTGCCGACGCTCGCATTTGATCGGTCGGATCGTGAAGACGCACGACTACATCAACCACGCTGTCATAACGCCTCGCTACGGCCTACGAGGGTACATGGACAACACTCTCCTCTCATTGCTATGCATCACCATGATCTTGCGGTAATGAGGAATTTTTTGAAATTACTACGCTCCCAACAGACTAACCCGGGTTTGATGCCGTCATAATAAGACTATTAGCTCGCTCGACTTGACCCTTGGTTTGCGGGTGGTATACCGAGGCATAATCGAGCTTGATGCCCAGATTAGTACACCGTGCTTTCACCTCATCGTGTGAAATTGGAGCCGCTGTCGATAATGTTGTGTGGAACACCATAACGGTGCACAACGCCGATATAAAATCTATCACCGTCCGGCTTCGCTGTTTTGATCTGGTTTGGCCTTTATCCACTTAGTGAATTTATCCACCATGAACAATGTATTTTTTCTGTGGCTCCCCTTTAAGGGTCCGACCATATCAAGCCCCTGCACCGCAAAAGGCCATGTTATGGGGATTGTTTGTAGAGCTGGGTGGCATATGGCTTTGTTGGCAAAAGTCGCATCCGACGCAATGTTGGACGAGGTCCTCGTGACGCTCGCTCATGCCGCTGCCAATAGAAACATGTACATAAGGCCTTGCTTACGAGGCCCGAGCCACAAGGATGCACCACCGAGACCGCGTGAATTTCAGCCAAGAGCTGCGCCTTCCTCCCGAGATACATCTTTGAAGTACTCCAATAGCGCTTTTTATAGAGTTCTCCTCGTGAACCTTGTAGGCCTTGGAGCACCGCACAATGCAGCGTGCCTCATTCTCGATCTCAGAATCTCTGCCTATTAAGGTAGGCCAAGAAGGGTTTGGTCCATGGGGCGACTCGCCATGATGAGATGGGTCGACGTGTAATTTTGTATCGAGCCATGATATCGGTGTTCGAACTGGGTTGTATTCGATCCGATTGGTATTACCGCTCCCTTGCCACACCACGGATGGCTTAAAAAGCCTTCCGTAAAGATTTTAGGTGGGACGGTGTCGCGCTTTAGCCCGATGCAGCAACGACATCCGCCGCTGATTATCGCCTCGAGCCACATGGTGAAACTCGAGCCCTCAAACCGAGCCGACATTTTGAGAACGCCATTATGGTAAGTCACGATTTGGATCTTTTGTATCGAATTCCATTTATTTGAGATATTGCAGGTTTGAATCCTCGCAAGACTTCCAAGCGCTAGGATGCCCATGGAGACGGCCATCCAAGATCATGCAATAAGGCTTCAGATTCGATCGCATTGTTGGAGTTCATGAACAATATTTGTAGGACGATCAACAAAGATATCCGTAGGGGATGTTAGGACAACGCCGCCCTAGGCCTACTAGCATTTTAGAGTCGCCAAAGTGCATGATCTAGTTGGAGTATGTGATGTACTCTTTAGGAGTTCGCTCATTCATTCGCACAAAGTCACCAATACTTGAGATTTAATGGTCCTCGCACGCTTTGTATGATATGTCGAATGGAAGGAGCTCAATGGCCCACTTGGCAATCCGCCCAGAAGGCCGCGGTTGTTTATTATGTCATTGAGAGGTACTTGAGGCCACCGTAATTGAACACTCTTGAAAGTAGTGTCGAAGCTTCCGGATGCCATAAAAGCCGCAGATGCTATTTTTTGGTAATGAGGGTACCGGATTTGCATGGTGTGGACAGGATACGAGTATACCGCTCGAGCGGAATTTGTGTCCGCCCTCCTCTCGCTCGACAACTAGCACCGCGACTCACCACTTGGTGTGCCCGATATGTATAATAACAAGGGTTCACCGACGCTTGGCATGGCTGTGGTTGGGTTGCTTGCTAGAAGAGCCTTTATTTCTTCCAATCCACTGCTATGCTAGCCGCCCACTCAAGTGTTTGTGTGTCAAGAAGGCGATAAGTGGCAATGCCTTTTGTCCTAGTCTGGAGATAAAGCAGCTTAGAGCTGCCATGCATCCAGATAATTTTTGGACTTGTTTAAGGTCTGTTGGTGTAGCCAACTATGACAAAACTCGGATTTTAGCTGGGTTTGCCTCAATTCCTCTATTGAAACGATGAAGCCCAAAAGCTTTCCAGCAGGAACGCCGAAAACACACTTTTCCGGGTTGAGCTTGATGTCATATGTTCGGAGGTTGTCAAATGTGAGACGCAGATCGTCTATTAAGGACTCGACGTGCCTGGTTTTGATGACTACATCATCCACGTATGCTTCAACCGCCTTGCTGATTTGTTTTTCCGTGCATGTTTGAATCATGCGCTGATAGGTGGCGCCGCTTTTGAGCTCGAAGGCATAGTGTTGAAGGTAAAGGCCCGTATGGGTGATAAATGCCGCTGTGGCTTGATCGACTCCTTCATCTTGATTTGATGGTATCCGAGTATGCGCCGAGGAAACATAGTGAATCGTAACTCGCGTAGCATCGATGATCCGATCAATGCGGGAGGGAAAGGGATCCTTAGGGCAAGCCTTGTCGAGGTCTTTGAAATCGACGATAGGTGCCGTGGATTTATCCTTCTTGGTACCGCCACCGTGTTTGCTAGCCATCCGTGTTTTATCTTCGATGAATCCAGCCTCGAGTAACTTGGCTAGCTCCTCTCCCATGGCTTGTCGCTTGGGTTTGGAAAAGCACCGTAATGTTTGCTTGACCGCTTGTATCCTTCAAGATGTTTAGGCTATGTTCGCCATCAAGGGATTTCGCATATCGAAGGGTGCCAGCAAATATGTCCGCTGTAGAAACGCTCGCAAGGCGGATTGACCGGGGTCCAATTGAGCCCGATGGATGCGCTTCGAGTCCGCGGTGGACCTCGAATTTGACTATTTCTCGTGGTTTGAAGGAGGCGGATTTAGATCGCTTGTCGAGTATTACGCCATCCCTATCCACCGTGGAGCGCAATGCGCTAATTCTTCTACCGCTAGGGTTTGATAATGCCTCAAGGGCTAAGGCGGCGTTTTGTTTTCGTGGAGTGCTATGTCCGGATCACCGGCAAGAGTGATGATTCTATTGGGCCTGCATTTTGAGCTTCATGTACCCGTAATGGGGTATAGCTTGAAGCTTAAATGCATCTCGCCCTAAAAGGCGGATATCCACTATTAAAAGGGTCACCAAAGGTTATCTCTTCGACCGATAGTTCTCCGCGGCGTCAATACCACATCGAGTGTGATTTTTCCCGACACCGTGCCTCCCGACCGAATAATTCTAAAGGTTGTGCCGCTTTGCTCAATGCGGCTCCTGCTCTATTTCCATTTTGTCAAGAGTTTCCTTGTAAATGAGGTTTAGTCTGCCATCACGCCCATGAGAACTTTGGTAAGTCGAAAACCGCCCACACTGGACTTAGGACCAAGGCGGAAAGCCCTGACTGTTCTGAATTTTGGTTCATCACCGCATTGAAAGTTATGGCCGTGTCGTTTAGGGGTTTATTGCTGCAACTTGGCATTTCACCGAGGCCGTGGAGTGCCCTTTTGCGATATTGTTTGAGGTGAAAGTCTCAAGACTGCCTCGACTGTATGGTTGTTGTCTTCCGTGGGATGTTGCTCATGTATTTTTGATGAGGAGATCTCGCCGCTTGCCACCGCCGGAGTATCCAACATGCTCTATGGTTGTGGGTTGGTATGGTATCCGATGTTGTGTGTGTCTTGCATGGCCTATCGAGCCATCCTCTAGGACAATTCCGCGCTGTAATGGGTTTTGATTTTTTGTTACCGGATCGGAATCGACGAGGGTGCACCCTTTTGTCCCGGACGAGGGGTTTAGTGTAAACCGATGGCTCCAAGAGGTCGCCGAGTTATCCAGCGCTTCCAATTCGCAAGATTTCAGATTATGGTTGCCATTGAGGATTCCTCGTCTGCAATTTTTGCGTAATAATGAGACTGTCTTCATCACGGCAGCTTTTGATCTTGTCCTTGACAAGGAGGAATCTAGCCCAAAAGTGATGGATCGCTTTCGACTGCTGCCTCATGTGGGTAAGATCGCTATATCTCGGGTGGGTGGGTGGATTTAAGTCCAACTCGACCCAACTGGGATCCAGAGCTTGAGAAACTTCCGAGCTTAACAGCTGGCCCGGATATCAACCAATTTCGTGCCCATAGTTCGATTCTAAGTTCGAGTATGGGTCGTCTTCCACGGTGAGTATCCGCTCAGGAGCTCGGAGATCCAAACATAGTTCGTCCTCAACATAGGGAAGAGTCGTTGCATTGCTCCTTCACTACCACTATCCGTGGGTGACCGTGGAGATTCAATTCTCTCTAATCTGTTAAGCCTAATCCGATCGTGGTCCGTAGCGATTCTAAGGCGGTGATGCGATCGAGGAGTTCATTTAAATATGCAACCCATCGGATCCATCTGCTCGAGTATTCGAGTGACGCTGAAGGCGATTTTCGATGACACAAGAAGTCATCGCGCCCGATGGCCGAGGGCGACTATGGTAAAGTCGCCTTAGCCGAGGGTTTGGCCCGAGGCCTGGCTACCCCGAGGTGATGTTGTCCTTGTTAACAAGGCGATCCATCAAACCTATCTTCGACATCACAATGAACTCTCAATGAAAGCACCAATGTCGGTGTCAAACCGACGGATCTCGTAGGGGGTCCCAATCTGCGCCTAAGGCTAATCGTATAGAGGCGGGGACACGATGTTTACCTGTGTTCGGGCCCTCTTTATGGAGGTAATACCCTACTCGGCTTGATTGATCTTGATGAATATGAGAATTACAAGAGTTGATCTACCATGAGATCATAATGGCTAAACCCTAGAAGTCTCGCCTATGAGATTATGATTGTTGTCCTATGGACTAAACCCTCCTGTTTATATAGACACCGGAAGGGGCTAGAGTTACACAAAATTGGTTACAGAGAAAGGAATCTACATATCCGAATCGCCAAGCTTGCCTTCCACGCAAAGGAGAGTCCCATCCGGACATGGGACGTAAGTCTTCAATCTCAGATCTTCATAGTCCAACAATCCCACCAAAGTATAGTCCGCCGTCCGAGGACCCCTAATCCAGACTCTGCACACTACAACCAATCTTTAGAAGATCTACCAAGTCATTAGTAGGTATTTTAAGGCAGGCTTTATGTTGTTGGGGAGTTGAGAGATGAGATGATTCGGCCTCCCTCCAACAATTGCCATCATAAAATACAAGAAAGCACCCGCTTCTATCCATATTTCAAGGTAATTTGTTTTCAAACAAAAGAGAAACAATTGATGAGAGTTATGAATAACAATAATTTTCTTTATTAACTAGGATTGTGTTGAGAAATAGATGGAACTCATGCTTGCTAGAGTCCCAACACTACCGAATTAGCTTATTTGTCGCCCCGCCAACTTTTGTCAGTCACGATCGATGGCAAAGAAGGTCTTTGCCGTCAGCCACACGAAAACGGATAAGCGCGACCAAATGGAAGGTGTGCCACACCATCAAGGGAGCTCCAACCCATTTGAGTACGGGGATAACTCGGTACGTGGTTTGCTACATGATTCATGCAATTTCATTCTTCATGGTAGTATTTATCCTTTCCAAAATGACTTAATATGCTTAGTTAGTTAAAAAGGCATAACTACCTTGATAGTTCATTTATGACATATTTAGCTCAAAAATGACATATAACCTTTAGATAGCTCTATAAAATGACTTAATATGTTTTAATTAGTTAAAATGGCATAACTACCTTCGATAGCTCAATAACAACCTAAACTAATCTTAGCTAGTTCATTCATGACATAATTAGCTCTAAAATGACATAATAACCTTAGATAGTCTGTAGAATGCCTAAATATGTTATAGTTAGCTAAAAATAGCATAACTACCTTGGATAGCTCAATAATGACATAATTAGCATACTTTGTAAAAATGGCATAATAATCTTGGTTACCTTAAAATGACCTAAACTTAGCTTATTTTCCTAAAATGACATAATAACCTTTCTTAGCTCCAAAATGACCTATTTACATAGCAATATCATTCTTAATGCTAGCTTTAGCCCTTAACTAATATTTTGTTCTCTCTCGTGCACAGACCACAAGAAGCCCGTGCAAGTCCTGCTCGACTCTATGGCATGGCCCATATGGCCCGCACTGCAAGGCCAAGGCATTCACGAGTCCGATCTAGATCATCCAGAGAGCTCACCAACATCTCCTCCCACCACAAGCTTGTGAAGCAGAGACAAGGGAAGAGGAGGAAAGGAGGACTTTAACCCGAGCCAGATCCTTTTGATACAAAGCTCGTGATGATATCTCGTATGGAGGTCCCATGGCTCTCAAGGCATTGCCGATGGATCGATACATTGTCCTAAGATCCTCCCGATCAAGAAGCGCCGAGTAGCTCGATCCCGAGATAACGCCTGCACGCTCCATGAGATTGCCGTGGCTGTTAGTTATACGGACTCGTGACCTTTCCTCCATTACATTGTGTGTGTGTCCACGATGATTACAATGCTAACGAGGAGTGCTGTTTTGCAGTGCAGGTTGAGAAAGAGAGATTGAAGACCCAGCGCTTTTGGAGGAGGCAAAAGGAGGGACGAGAAGGAGAGGGAGGAGAGGACGCTAAGCGTTGGAGGAGGAGAGGATAGGAACGAGGCGCCTCACCGGCCCTATACAAGCTCATCGTGGTACGCTTTTGTGCATATTAGCCTAATCATGCACGTAATGTTCACATTACTAACTAATATGACGACTCGTGAGAACCAAATGTGCGCACTATGTGCGAAAAACGGTCGCCCTCCGCCGATGCCCTGCATTGCTCAAAGGCCACAAGTGAGTTTGATTTGAATGGTCCTTAGTTACTACTATTCACATTTCAGCTTTGCATCATGCTAACGAGACATTATTGGAAATGATCTTTGGTTCAAGATGGTCCGACAAGCATCGACCAATCCTTCCGCCTCGCCAATGCCCGAACTCCCGACTCGTCCTTCACTGCTCGCCAATGGCAGCCTCCACCATTCCTACACCTCCGTGATAACGGTATTTTTCCTTCTTATTTAGCCTGTTTAGTCCATTTATGACATAATTTAGCCTATTTAGTCCACAAATGACATAATAAGATGAAGAAAATCAAGGAAGAGGAAGGAAAGAAGGAATAGGAAGAAAAGAAGAAGAAGAAGAAGAAGAAGAAGAAGAAGAAGAAGCTCTTCTTTTCCTCCTCTTACTTGTTTTTATCCGTAAATGGCATCATAACCTATTTAGTTACGTTAGCTCAAAAATAGCATAATTTGCTACGTTAGCTCAAAAATGGCATTTTTCTTCTTATTTAGCCTATTTAGTCCATTTATGACATAATTTAGCCTATTTAGTCCACAAATGACATAATAAGATGAAGAAAATCAAGGAATAGGAAGAAATTTTTCTTCCTATTCTGCAGATTTAATTCACTATATGGAAGCTTGCATGGATGGAGTGCTTATTTCTCTCTTTCTTTTCGCTTGTATCAAGAATAATGTGGAACTTGTTATATGGATGCATGGAACAATGTGTTGATGAACATTGTGATATTAGTGTAAGATGTATGGATGAAACTGTGTTTTATGTATGTATATATGTTGTCATGGATGGAGCTATGTGTTGGATACATCATATGTCCTGTGTCGTGAAAAAATAATATGTATATATGTGTGAATTCCAAAGGAAATTAAATGGATATAAATGAAAACAGGGATATATAGCTCTTTGCAGTCCGCTAGTAGACTTTGATCTAAGGTTTACCTATGTACTTGGGTTGGGAGGGGTCACCATGATGCCCTCATACTTGCAAATGCATTGAGAGGGAAGATGGGTTGAAAGTCCAATGTAATAAATTAGAGGCTACTACCTAAATATATTAATATTTCTACCCATAGCTAATAGTTGTTTGTTCATAGGAAAATTCTTCCTTGTTGATGCGGGTATGCTGTGAGGCCGGGTTTTCCTCACTCGCATCGCGGGCACGAGGTACCACTTGAAAGAGTATGGTCGGAACCATCCTCAAAATGCTAAAGAGTTGTTCAACTTAAGACACTCTTCTTGAGGACAACGTTGAGAGGGCTTTTGCCGCGACAAAAACTGTGGAAGTTTGTCTACAATAAGCCTTTCCATGGTTACAAAGTAAAATAGTGCTAGCTTGCACAATTCTTCACAATTGGGTACTTAATACGGTGAGGATGAATATTTCCTACCGAGGAAACATGGGATCCGAACCCAATGATGAAGATCCCAATGATATTGTCCATGACAATCATTCTTGGGCTCGGTTTAGATGAATTTGCAAGTCATATGTGGACTAATAGAGGGCTAGCAAACGCTTGATGTATCATGTGTCTTGGTGTTGTAAAACTATTGATATGTGTCTTGGTGTTGTAAAACAATTGTCAGACTGCTTATTTATGTGTCAAATATGTTTTAGGTGCCGGAATGTGTTTTTATGTGGTGGAATGTATTTTGTGTGTTGGAATTCATTTTATGAGCTGATATGTGTTAATAACTTCTTGAATGTTTATGTTGTAGATGGATGATGAGGTGCAAGAGGTTCCAAATGTTGGTGCTCTTCCCAAGAAGGCCCCAAGGTCATGAATTGACTCCACCTATGTCGGTGTTGATGTTGAAAGGTTTTTCAGAGGTGGCGCAAGAGGTGCTAAGACCGACAAATTGAAAGTTGCGGTTGATATCTCGCTGCTGGTTATGACGTGTCTATTACTCAAGTGCACAATCATATTTGCAAGTGGCTAAATAGGTGGACAAGGATTGTTTATTTGAAGGGTTTAAGGGCACTTTGGGATGATGACAAGAAGATGGTAGTTCTAGAAGAACAACACTATTTAGGCCACACTCAGGTATGAAATGAATTGTCTTATTATTGAAATGATGTTGAAATGAGTTGCTTTTGGTCATATGCTGATGCTTCATTGTTGAAATGATGTCTCTTTTAATTACTTTTATTCAAAAAATGATGTTGTAGGATCATCCAACAGATGCTGAATTGCTCAATTCCCCACTTGAGAACTACAATTATATGGAAAATTGCTTTGCTAATAAGCAGACCGCCGAGAATTATTCAATGCCACCGGTGTGCCACTGGGAATGCCTATTGTTGTGGAAGACAAAGATAAACCCAATGCAATGGAGGGGCAAGGAACAACTGATGAGGTATTGCAACGCTTTCCCGGTCTAACGTTGTACTTCCTCATCGCTAGTGCCACTCAAATTCCTTTCACCTACTTCAAATAAGAAGAGAAAGAGGGCATCGTTCGACCGAGGACTCACTCTAGTGTAGCAACATGACCGACAAGTTAAGGTGAGACTCAAGTGTTATAAACAACACTTGCCTATGTTAAACACACCTCGACTTGTACAAAGTTGTCGGACCTTACCGTGTTTGATCAAAATGAGCGACATTATTTTAGAATATCTCACGTAACATAAGGCAAAAGGCCTTAACTTTGTGAAGATGAATAATGAAGTCCGGCCAAGCAGCTCAAACGTATCTTGAAAGCCAATCCTCGTATTCTTTGAGTTGATGTTAGTTGGTGCTCGCTGGACACTATCCTTTGAATTGACTATTATAGCGATTTCGAGTGAGGCTATGTAATATGAATCTAGTGATGCACTCGTTATTATTTCTTATGTAATTTGAATCAAGTGATGCATCGTTATTATGTCTTATATAATCAATCTACTAATGCACTAATATAAACTATGGTGATTATGTCTTATGTTAAATGTTAATTTTTCTTCATATATCATTGTTCGATTATGTTGGCATGGAATGGTTTGTCGTCAATTGTTTATATTATCTCATCGAACGCATTTATAAAAATTCCGCTCACGCAACCTACCTCATACACGCTAACAAACACAGCCTCAAAGACATCATGTCTTGTCCGATGCAAAGCTACCAAACACGCCTCACCAAGATAAGGCCAAGACATACATTGCTACCAAACAACCGTACTGCATGTACTCCCTCCGCTCCTAAATATAAGTCTTTGTATAGATTACACTATAGACTACATACGAAGCAAAATGAATGAATCTACACTTTAAAATGCATCTACATCGAGGGGGTGGGAGCGACCCGAGAGGGGGAGATCGCCCCGAGGTCGGCAGGCACGGCGGGCCGAGGGGGCGCCAGTGGCGAGGTGGCGAGGGAGCGGGGAGGCGAGGCCGAGGGGGGCGCCCAGGGAAGATGGCTCACCTCCGGCCACCGACGCGGCGAGGATGGGGCACGGATCGACGACGGATCCACCGGAGCCGGGCGAGGCGGGAGCGAGGAGAGGAGGCCGTAGACCACCAGCCGACATCGAGATGTCGCCCTGACGACGCACCGCCGTGGATCGGGGGTCACGAGGGGCTCGGGCGGCTCGGCGGCTCTTGCCTCCGGAGCCGGGAGGCGAGGGAGGAGGGAGCGGAGTCCCTGACCGCCTCCTCGCCGAGCGGTGGGAGCGAGTGGCGACGCCGTGTAGTTCCACCGTCCCTGAAGTCGCCGGGGACCGACGCCGGAGCTGGGCGCCTAACGGGTTGGGCGGCTGGGCGATCTCGAGGTCGGCCTGGTCGCAAGAAGACCCGACCGAGGTGCGAGCCCGGTGGAGTCGAGACACTTGACCTTGACCCGACCTCCTCCTCCTGCGCAGGAGAGCTCATCAACCACCACCACCTGCCCAAGAGGCGAGACATCCGCGAATGACAAGCTCGACCGCTGATGTCGTGGAGACCGGAGATGAGGATCCAGCAAGGTCGAGGACGGCCACGGCCAAGGCCGAGAACAAGCTCGAGATCTCAACCACCACGGTTGAGGGCGAGGGTGATCCGCCACTCGCCTGCCGATGAGTCGACGGAGTCGGGAAGACGACGGAGAAGATGTGGTCGGGGGGGTAACCACCCAATCCCAACCGACAACGTAGAGGTGGTTAAGTCGCCTCGATCATCTCCCGGATGCCACAACGACAAAGGACGATCGCTCAAGGGAGGGGTGAAGGGGGCATCCGGACCTCTGTGGAAGAAGCCCAACCCTCGATGCGCGGGCTATACATCATGAGCTCGACACCACCGGTCTGTCCGACACGTAATGGCGGGTGGCCCGGATCCTCTGCAGAGGTAAAGATCGGGGTTGACACAGTAACCTGGTGTGCCCTCACCCCTACAGCTTGAAGCAAGGGGACGAGGAAGACCGAGACGGCCCGAGCGAGGGGGCCACCGGACCCAGGACGAGGGATGGTCGGGTGGCGACGCCCGACGCTTTCTTCTTCTGGCGGGCCGGGCGTCGCCGAGCGCCTCGAGGTCGGACCGGGTCAGAGACCCGAGGCAGCGGAGGCGAACGAGCGGGCGGGTATTCGAGGGGAGGATGCTGCCACGAACCGCCGCGGTGAGGAGGACCGTCCCACGGGCGGCGGGCGAGGGGGGGGCGCTGGCCATGCTCGACGACGCTGGGCGAAGGGACTGGGCCGGTCATCCCGACGGGAGGGAGCGGCGGCTGTCCCGGATCTCCGTGAGTCACGAGCTCCTCCCGCTCTGAGGGAGTCGGGGAGGGCCGGACGAAGTCGCGGCGCCGCCTCGCTTTGCGCCCTGGAGCCGGGCGGGTCGCAGGGCATGAGCCGCAAGGCCGGGAGGGGGCGGGCGCGCTGCAACCGCGGCGAAGAAACCACGACGGCCGAGAGGAGGAGGCGCGCGAGATGGTGGGGGCGAGGGGAGCAGAGGGACGGGGCTCGGGGCGAGAGGAGTCCGAGGCAGGGGAGGCGGCGCGAGAGGGATGAGCGAGGGAGGGATTTTGGGGTAGCCAAAGGACACCGGGCAGATCTCCCTCGGCTGGGCCGGGTTTGGTGGCCTCCGCTTTCCTCCGGGAGGTGGCGCCCGATCATCACCTCCGGGCGGCCCAGCCTCCTCCTCGGCCGCCACTCCTGCCATGCCGGGCCGGCCTCCTGGTTGCTGGTCGCAGGAGTGCCCGCTGACGCCACCCCGAGGGGCAGCCCGGCGCCTCCATCTCCGAAGGGCCGAGCCAGGCCGCAACTTGAGCTGTACCGCCCGACTTCGCTTCATCTTGCCTTTTCGCTTGAGTCTGTCCCTTTGGGTCATCTCGCCTAGTGGCCGATTCGCTGATCATCTTCCGGGGAGGTGGGTCCCGCCCATTGAGGCTATTCGCCCGGAGATTCGGATGGAAATCGGCAGAGGCCCGAGCGGCCTTTTGCCCTCCTCCCCGACCAGCCCCCTAGAGACCCTCCTCCTGACAAGCAGACGGTCCCCGCCGGGGCCGACTGTTGATCCGGTCGCACCCGGCCCACATCGGCGCCTCGCTGCCTCTGTCTTGGGGTCAAGCATTCAATGGCTCCTTGATGCGCCTATTCGAACATCCGCAGCCACGAGGTGCAGCCAGCTAGTGGAGTACATGCTGATGAACACATCGACCTAGTGGCTGTGCAGAGACCATGCGCCGATTTTAGCGCCTGAGCCTCGACTGGCCGAGCCTCATCTATTTGCGTGGCAATCGCTCCTTCTAGTGGGAGTGCAGCACCGGTGGCATCCTCCTGGGTGAAGGATGCCACCTTGAGGTGGGCAAGATGGACCGGGCTAATTTTCACAAGATGGAGGTCTTTGAGAGATCTCTCAATTTCAAATGGGAGATCATTATCGCCTATGGTCCGCCGACCATAGTAGGTCGGCCCTTCCGGAGGAACTTCACCGAAAATCTCGCGCCTCCCTCCCCGTAGTCAGTTGGGGACTTCAACCCGCTGAGGTGTGGAAGACAAGAACAATGGCAATGTTAATTTTGCCCTTGATGGACATGTTTAACGACTTCATTGCCGATCTCCGGAGCTTGATCGGGTTAGCTCGCTTACTTGGACCAACCGCAGCCTCCCCGACCCTCCGCCTTGGACAGGTCCTAGTTTCCGAGTGGGACCTCCGATGCCCCTAGCTCTCTTCGTGGCATCACCCGGATTGGGTCCGACCATCGCCCCTACTCCTATCCTCTCATGGATGAGCGCCCGATCCCCCGGTTCCGCTTTTGAGGCTTTCGCCTCCCAGCCGGCTCCGACGCCGTCTCGCTGATAGAGGCTCGTGGCCATCCCCACCCCCCTCCTTCCTCCATAGACGCTGGGCACGCCTGCTGCGGTGCCCGCCAATTTATGAAGGGTTGGGGAGCCAACCCGGCAGAGACTCAGGAGCTGAAGAAGGCTCTTCTGTCAGCGATCCAGCCCTCGACTTCGGTCGATGCGATCGCCTCTCTCCCGACGAGTGGCTGTCCCGCTATGACCTCAAGACCAGCTTCCGTGATTTACTCGATGAGGAAGCTTATTGGCGATTCGGGCGCCCAGCTAGGTCTTGAAGGGCGTGTAATACGGCCTACTTCAGCGATCGCTAATGGGCGCCAGATG
Source organism: Aegilops speltoides (assembly GCA_021437245.1). Taxonomy (NCBI): domain Eukaryota; kingdom Viridiplantae; phylum Streptophyta; class Magnoliopsida; order Poales; family Poaceae; genus Aegilops; species Aegilops speltoides. The sequence continues at coordinate 18,556 of JAHHZJ010003248.1, forward strand.
CAACACCATCTCCGCCTTTGGGATGGAACCACCTCCTTCAGATCCCCAGATATTCGCCCATGTTGATAGCTTCTATCGCCCTTCTTCTCTCGCCTGAGCGCATCTCTTGCCTTCGATCGCTGGATCGCGACCGCCTAGTCTCTCGACGACGATAATGCCGCTTTGATGGCCCCTTTTCCGAACTAGAGGTCCGAGGCTATCAAGGGCATGAATCCTCCTCGGCGCCGCCCGACGGCCTTTGCCTTCTTCTTCCAAACCTTCGAACGTGGTCAAACCCGAGATCATGGCCATTTTCGAGGAATTCTTCGTGGCTCGATCGACCTGGCCCGCCTTAACTTTGGGACCATCTCCTCATTCCTAAGGTCCCGGGCGATCGACATTCGCTGGCCCGCCCGACACGGTCATTAACGGATCTTTCGGATCTTGGCCAAAGGGTACGCCAATAGGTGACTCCTCGGCCGACCGGATCACTCACCCTAATCACCGGGCGCTCATTAAGGGCCGGTTTATCCTTGATGGGGTCTTGGTCCCGCACGAGGTTCTTCATGAGGTCCGGTCAAGCACCAAGGCGGTCTTTCAAGATCGATTTCATAAAGCTTATGATACTTAGTAGTGGCCCTTCCTTTGGGAAGTCCTTCGCAAGAAGGGATTTGACGACCGGTGGATCACGAGAGTCATGCAATGGTCTCTTTGCGCGACGGCGTCAATATTAATGGCGAATCGGGTCCTTCTTCCCTACCTTCGGTGCGCCAAGGCACCCTCTCCCCTGCTCTCTTCAACATGGTCGTGGACGCTTGGCCTCCATTCTCGAGCAAGGCAAAAGCGCAGGCCACCTTCGAGGCATCGCCCCCATCTCTCCGGGGCGCGATTCCATCCTCTAGTATGCGACGACATGATCATCATGGTCGGCTCGGAGATGGACATCGCCAACCTCAATTCTCCTACGCCAAAGCAGATGTCGGCCTCAAGATCAACTTTGATAAGAGCGATGTTATGGTAATGGGTACTCTCCCGGGAGTCAGGCACATTGCAATAGACTCAATTGCCGCTGGGCCTGCTCCTCACCTATCTCGGGACGCCCATCACCACTCGCCTTGGTCACGATCCACGCCTCCGACCAAGCTCCAGACTAGATGCGAGCCTGCAGGGGAGGTGTGTCCAATGCCGTGACTATTCTTATCAACTCCTCCCTCCGCCTCCTTATTTCTTATGAGTTTCTAGCCTTCACAAATCTCTTCATAAGGAGATTGCCAAAATCCACCCCGCTTTATTGGGTCATGGCATGGCAAGGTATATCACATGGTCACCTGGCCTAACATCCGCAAGCCGAGGAGCAGGGGGCTTGGGATCATGTGCTCCAAACGATGAATATAGCCCTCCTCTCCGCTCAGGGCGATCTCGCAGGTCATGGGGGCCTCGGCCGACATTATCCTAAATACCGCTGCCAACCTTGCCTTCTCGCCAAGTCGGTGGCTCCCTGCGAGCCTTGTCCATTTCCTCCCGTGTCGCATTGGCTCCTCCATCTCGGTAGGATCTCGCCGCCCACGTTATTCTCGGTATGACCGCTGGGCGGCGACGCCTGCGCTCGCCCCGCTTTGCTATCTCTCCACCCTGTGATCTCTCGCTGATAGGGCCCTATTTGACCTAGGGCGCCTGGCTCGCCGCCATTTGGGCTCATGGAATCCACCGGGCGTGAGCTTTGAGTGCGCCGCTTCATGAGCTGGCCGTCGAGCGCCCAAGACCGTGTTCGATGGCATTTGGAGCCGCTCGCCAATTCTCTACCAAATCGCTTATGCGCCCCGCCGCCTCTCTATGGTTTGGTCCGCACGCTCAAGATCCAGATTCATGTGGCGGATCCGGGACTGATCCTCCGGGGAGGTCCGCAAGCGCAATGGCCCTGCCTCGGTCTCGCCTCCGTGCTGCTCCCGAGGACTCTAACCACATCTTCTTCTTGCACCTGCCCAGCCTCCGAGTTGTTATGAGCTTGTTTGGGAAATTGACTCACACCAACTTCCCGACCTTTGTCAACCTGCTGCCCTCTGCCCTCCCGCCACATTAGGTGGCCGGAGGTTGGGACCCTGCTCGACTCTTGGACCTGCTCAGAATAAGCTTCAGGATCGAGCCTCCGCTGCTCAGCATCGACGCCTCTACAAATTCTCGTTCTCGCAGCCTTTACGCTTAGCTGCCTCGAGCGCGACGCCATCTCCGCCTCATCGCCGACCCCGATCGGCCATGCCGCTCGCCGCCTCCGCCAGGTTCGACTAGACCCTCACAGGTCTTCCCTACCGCCTGGCCCCTTTTTTGTTTCTTTGGGCTTGTTGAACAGGCCTCAGCTAGCACTTTATGACTCTGGCTACTTGGGTGTGTGTGTCCGAACCGCTTGGGGTTGTATGCTTTTGTATGGTTTGTTTTATCTATAAAGCGGACGAAAAGCCTTTTTCGAATGCATCTACATACATCCGTAGATGTCAGTCCATATGAAATATCCACAAAGACTTATATTTAGGAATCTAGGAAGTACTCTGCATGTCTAGACTAAGCATGTCTCAGGGAACAATATGCTAGGGGTGGGAATAGCTACCAAACACACCCTAGCACGCTCAAACACACACTTATGTTGAATCGACGATGACTAAAAACAAGGAAAAGAAAAGGTGACTTCACGACCAAGGAAATCGAAATGTATGTGCCGAGAACAAAGATACCATTAGGTGATAAATTGATGCTGCCTGCACGCACAGATTCAGGAGATGACAATTTTAGCTTCAATATGAGATGCCAATGATGCATTCAAAAAGGAATGAGTGCTGCCCGAGTCGACCAAGAAAATAGGGTAACATCCAAATTATGGACTACTGAGCAAGCTAACTGAATGGAACGGAGTGAGACAGCCGACATTACGAGGGGCCTCATGGTGAAACGCACGAGGAAAAAAACCTACTGGAGCAAACTTCTCCTGCCAGCCACAAATCTGCGCCTCCCCCACGTTCTCCCGCCACGTTCTCCACGACTCTTGTCCTGCTCGCCGTCGCAGCGGGCCTCGCATCGCAGCCCCGGGGGCTCGGGCAGGTAACCGGTGCCCTTCTCGATCTGAAGCATCTCGGTTGGTTGATTGATGGATGGTCACCTTCAAAAATAATTGAACGGCGAAGCGTGGCAGTAAAAATATCTTCAACTCTTGCTCAAAATGCCCGCAGTTTCCTCTGATTTTCTCCATTTTTTTAGCGCAACCTATTCCGCATGATTTCTTGCCCTTCCGTCTTCCCTTCTTCCATTGAGGTCTGAAGGATCGGGGGATTTTTGTCTGTTCAAGGTAACCTCCTCCTCCCTTTCCCTTTTCATTCGTTGAATAATAGCAACAATCGCCTGTTCATTTGGAGCACTGCAGTTTTCGTGTTGGAGTTCTGACTGGTTCTTCCGAAATATTCGATTTGTCGAAGAAAGCACCTCTCAGAAGAGTAGGAGTATGCTCCAGCGCGGTTTTCTGTGGTTTGTTAGCGCGGATCTATCTTTTATGCCCTTGGCTTGTAAACGAAAACGCACGAAAGATGCTTGCCGTGTGCTAGCATTAGCGCTTCAGCAACGTATTGAATGGCCGTAGATAAATATGTAGTGCTTGAATTAGATGGCTGTTTCGGATTTGGTGCCAATGCAATAGTTCGCCCGAAAAAGAAATGTGAGATGAAACACGCACTTGATTGCAGTATTCCTAGTTCTCTATAATCATTGTGGTAAGGCCAAAGGTAAACAGGATGATAGGAGTAGGCGATATGCGTGGTGCTAAGTGTTACTAGATGTTAGGTACTGAATCGATTTATTCACTCTATCTCGGATACAAGTCTCGAATTCGATTATAACCAGCACTCTCGCTGTTCTTGTGGAAGAAGGAAGGTAGGTGGGGAAAGGGGAGAGAGCCGCTGCTCGCTCTGATCCTTCTGGATGCCGCCCATCGCTGTTGAGGGAATGAGGAGTCAGCGGTGACGCGGACTCGCTGGCTCCACTCCGCCCGATAATCTTCTGTTGGGCTGTGCGATCCTCTTGGGCCTGCTGTCGATCCCCTTGCCACCAGGCCGCCATTGGTAGTGTGTTTTGCTGCCGCAGCACTCTTTGTCACTTGTCGTGCGGGCAGGTCGCATACCGACATCCCTCCTCCTGAGAGATGGCTTGTCCTGCCGGCGCTGGGTAGCGGTCTCGATCGCCTTGGCGCTTCCTGTGGCGCCGAGGATGGAGGGATCGACCAGCATACGAGGACTTGTTCACGCTGTCTTGCGGGTGTGGCGCCATCTTGTAGTGATGATCTCGACCGTGTAAGGGTTCGTCTGCTGGGCTGGCTGCTCGACCGTGTAGAAGCGACAAGGCTCGCCGAAGTGCGACGTGGAAGACGGGCGCACTTGCGCGCAAGGAAGCTCGAGCTCAGAGGGCGACGGTGTGATGACGCTAATGATCTTGTAGGGCTCAAGTAGCGGAGAGCTTGTGGTTGAGCGACGGGCCACCGTTGTTCGAACGCATACGGCCAGAGCTTGACGAAGACGGAGTCCCCAACGACGGCTGAGTCGATCAAGCTTTGTACTTGGTTTCATAATGTCCCCCGATGCGTGTTTTTCGATGTGCTTGCGCCTTTTCCCGCCTTCTTGAGCGGGCAGGTGTCGTTTGCTTCCCCAATGGCGGGCTCGGGC